>VOMN01004684.1:0-11355 GCA_014899125.1 Orchestia grillus | reverse complement strand
GGTTTTTTTAAAGGTCCTCCCGATAATACGTAAGCACCAACTTTTTTATCCTAAGTATTGCATTGATCTTGATGAAATGTTGCATCACTAAAAATCTTTTTAATTCGCAATATATGCTATTTTAGGACGTTTTAGAGATGTCCTGGTATTAAGGCTAAACTTCACCTGGCTGTCCTCTTCGTGAGCTCGTTTGAGACGCGTCGAGTGGCAGTGGACGCTCATCTCCCGAGCGTGCACTTGGAGGAGGAAACTTGATTGTAAGTTTTAAAGGTCCAAGTTTAGCTCAAGTTTGCCGTCATTGTTCAAAGTTTTACCCGGTTTACCTTGCGTATGCCTGCGTGTGTTGAATGAGGTGTCACAACGAACAGCAGGTCATTGAAATATTAATACGTGGGCTTTCCGAGGAGATTTTACAACCTAAATTACGATGAAGAACGATGACACTACAAAGCGAGCTCCGAGGAAACTTTTTCATGCACTTCACACGTGCGGGCAACAATTCTTGCCGGGCATTTAATTGTTCGTGGGTTGAAGGAAGAGACAGGCGAGATTGAACAGAGCACCCAGATTACGAGAATACTGTAGTGCTGGCGCTGATGGCTCAACTTCTGACTTCTACTCTGTCCTTGTCCTCTACTGGTGGGATTTGTGATAGGTGTTGCCAGTACGTCTAGCACTCTGTATATCTTCCAGGATGTACGCGCTCTGACTTGAAAATGTGCATTATTTGAATTGAAATAAGTAATAGTGCCCATTTCCTCCCGAGCTCAGAAATGTTAGGAAGAGTTTAGTGAGCAAAGGTGAGGATAAAACAGAACAAAGATCAAAGACTAGGGCCCTCGTGTGCCACTGTTGAAATGCTAGAGTCATTTTCCTCTGAGACTTTCTGGAGTTTCCTGTTCGATGTAATTGAGTCCCATAACATAGGTGTTCCGTGTATGTCATTCCAAGCTGGCAGAAATTTTCACCGTCTGAACAATTGTGCCGAGGTGGAGACGCGTTAGTAGGGGCTCCCGCTGTGGTGTTGCTATAGATGCCGCCTCATCTAGCGGGGGGCCCCTTGTTGCTGCAGTTTATGTTATGAAAATTGAATTTTATTAAACATTGTCTTGTATTCCAAATGAAGTCACGTAATGTAAATTCAAGTGTTTTGAAGTATGTGATGCATTCCGAATGACTTCAGTGTGTGCGATTTATCACTTTGACTACGATTCTCCACGCAGGTAAAATAACATGCCAACAAATATCTCTGCTATGAATTTAAAATTGAAGGATTTTGGTTCCACAAATTTGGTTAACCTATTAATTTTCTTTCTAATCAGAACTAGCTTATTCGATTGATGAATACAAATTTGACGAAAACTCGAAAATTTGTATTTCTGTATGATATTGCTTTGGTTACATTAGGTTAGGTTAGACGATGGCGTGTACCATGTATGACCCACTCTGGAGGCAAAGTGTTAATGTAAAATCTCAACACTTAGCCTTCATCTACAGGGTCTCGTTTGGATAGCCAACAATTATAGAGTGATGAATCATTTTTCATTTGATATAGCAGTTGGATATTAAGTTTATTTGTCGTTTGAATAGTTTTGAGTGCGCGTGGAAAGCTTTCAAACTGTTGTTTTGGTATTTACCTGACGATTAGGAAAGCGTTCGAATTGTTGTTTTAGTATTTACCTGACGATTAGGAGAGATATCAAATTGTTGTTTTAGTATTTACTTGACGATTAGGAAAGTTTTTAAATTTAGCTGTTATAAATTGACTGAAAATAACGATAAATTTATTAATAAACGGGTTGGAAAAATGTGATCTGTTAAGACAGCCCTTTGTCGGATGAAAATCTATTTAAAAATAATCACGTTTCATGGAAATTATTCAATTTCAGTGGGGATGTCACCTTGGCACACCTTGTTTATCCGTACTGAAGAAATAAAGGTATTCCAAGCATTACGCTCGCTCTATTAGTTTAATTTTTTTTTAAGGGTTTTTTATTTTGAATTTTCCTCACGTTTAATTTATTTGAGCATTTGATCAAATGGTCATTTTGGACGGTAATTAATGGTTATTTTGAAGTCTTTCGATACGAATTCCATCAGATATGGTTTTATTTCCATTATTGCCTTGTTATAAACGTAAAGGTTACATTTAATTTATTCGAGGAACACCGCTATGGCGGTGCCTCAGTTTTCCTTCACTGTTAAGAGCGGGCGACTTTACATCTTTGGGTGCGGGCGGCCGTGTGCTCTTTGGCGATAGTTGTGAAGGTGCATCGCTCTATTTTGGCAGGAATTATAGCGGCAGCACTCTCCCTCTTACCTACATTACCGGGAAGTAGGATTTTCCTGCAGTGTTCTTGTGGTGAAAGTTTCTTCTTTCATTTAAGAACAAACCCGTGATATTCAGCGATTTCTTTAATTTTATATCAAATATTTTAGCTGGTTTCCCTCGTATAAATCAGTAAAAATCTAAGTTGGTTTGTTTATGGCAATCAAAACTATGGTCTTTTGGGTATGGGAGTTCTTTTTAAGTGTCATAAATTTAGCGAATTAACGCGGATGGAGATCGGTTTTGTGCGGGTGTGTGGTGCTATCCCCGATAGCCTCCCTTGCCTCGCTATCATCAAACGGCGGAGGGAAACGGTTTCATTCAACTGTTCACGGATATGCGAAGGCACACCATGCACACAAAGCGGCGGCACCCCAGTGTGGCCCGGGCGTGAAGGCCCAAACATCTCCAAGGTCTCCAAGGTGTTGTAGTTGTGACCATTTCGGGCGTTTTCTTGGGGATGAACCCAAATTCCGTCGTTCTTGACGGAGGGGCTTGTGACGCGATACGTGTTTTCTCCTCCTGAACAAATCAGTTAGTTTGTCTGATTGTATGTAGCATCACCGTCCGAAATCTTTTGTTCTAATTTGGTTTTACTTTCACATGGAGCATATGACGTGAGCCTCATGGTGTTCGATTGTGCGGCATAGAATCGTAGAAATATTCCACCCACATCTATTTTAGATGTGAATTTTTTGCATGACGTACATCACGTTGATATTTTTTTACATAAGACGTGTGCATGGGCACGACATCAATGGTCTTCGTGCAGATGCCTCGAGAGAAGACTATAGGACGTGTGTGCGAGCCTGTTGCTGCCGTGCATGTATATATGTATATCCGGTGCTGGCCGTGAGCCAGAGCTGCTGCTGCTACTCTTACGGGTTCTTGCTTTCACTGCTGTGCAGCAGCTATTTGGTGCGCCTCACCCTCTTCGCTTGCGCTGTTGCATGCTTTTCGCTCGCGTTGTGGTGCGGTCGCTGCAAAGTTTACGTTTAATGCTCACTTGATTGATGACCTGCTCCGTTCGTTTCATGAACACTTCGAATTTCTGTTCAATTCCTTAGCGTAGACATTGTTTTCGAAACTCACCACTGCGATTTTTCATGTCTCAGGTACAGTTCGCAATCGCGTGGGGGGCTTGCGCGTTGTCGAAAGGTCCCTGTTGATGTGCAGGGATCCCCTTGTTCTTTTGTGCTTCTTTCACTCCTGCGCTCGTTTCTTGTTTATTCAAGCCCTGCATCGATTGCGCTCAAGTCTGCGAGCTGCAAGGGATTGTCTACCCACGGACGCTGCCACGGACATGCTTCGAGGAAACTGGTACCAGGTCTAACTTTTTTCTCTGCTCCATCGTTAAATTTGTAAAATATAGGATAAAAGTACGTGGGTTACCAAAGTTGTAGATGATGATAGATGCTCTGGTGAAAAAGCTAGACTGGGTATGACTGACCAAAGGATCCTAAAGCGATGCGTGATAGAACCAGCAACGCATGTTGCGAAGGCGGCTGTGGGCGGTGGGTGGTAGTGCGGTAGGTCTTGAGCTGTGTTTCTTTTCAGTTGGGAAGACCATTGTATCGTGCAGCCGCTTCCTGTTCAAATTCCTCCGCCACTCTACTTTTCTTCGTACTTAAAGTTCTCTTTCTGTTCATTCTCTTGAAGGGCACACTTGTGCTACTCTCGAAATAATGAAACGCTCTTCACGAGCTCCTGTTGGGCTTAATACAACAATTTAATGCCTAATGAGACACTATGCGTAAATGAGCTATTGCATCATATGGTTTCTGTGTTTTGTTTTCTTGCAGGTGGCTAACATGTGCACACGCGAGCGTTTTATCGTTCATTTTAGAGACGTAGTTAGCATAAATCTTTGTTTCTTTCATACAATGCGTTTTGCACTCCAACGTTGTGATCTAAGCATGGATTGCTCTCGATCGAAAGAGTGTTTCGTTATCATTTGTATCGGTGTTCAGTCAACCAAACTGCCGGTCGTTCAACTTATGACATTGAAGAATGTCGGTATCCGTAGAAGGGATTTACATTTAGAGTTACATTTACATTACCTACCATGCACTCAAATTCAGACTCACACTTCCGTTGTACGTAATATCGCTGTAATGGTAAAATCAGGAATATAGTTATAACAATAATGTACGTAATGTGCTACTTCGTTGCATTGAGTGTACATGCTACCATCACATTTATAACGTGCGTAACATGCGACTACATCTCTGAGTGTGCGTGCAACAGTCACATCTACGAGAGATTGCGTGACGCTGCATTACATACAGCGTTGCATGTAACACAGCAGTTTGCAGGAGAGCGTGTGAGATTGCATGACGCTGCGTTACATTCAGCGCTGCATGTAACACAGCAGCTTGCTGTGCATAAAGAGCGATGTGAGATTGCGTGACGCTGCGTTACGTACAGCGTTGCCTGTAACACAGCAGTTTGCTGTGCATAAAGAGCGATGTGAGAATGCTCTCATGCGCAACAAACTGCTGTATTACAAGCATTTGTTTTAAACCAGTTTAATTTTATCCTTGTCGCTGAGGCTGTCTCCGTGTCGGTGACGCAACTCATCTCGTGCACTTTTTCTCGTGAATTATTAGGTTGTTTTTGAAGCTCTCACCTCCCATGATGCGTTAAATCGCATTCAGCTTTGTGGACTGTGGTAGAGTTTACGGAGTTCATTCAACACTCGCTTACAGAATGTTACGCTGACGTTCTTTTCAAGAGTCGTGGAGCACGGATATTTCTTATCCTCTATTTTTCGTACCTTGAATTAATGTCTTGACCTTTCTTGAGCGAGGTGCTTTGAATGATGAGTTCGGTAACAGTCGAAAATGCCAATTCTGCGCTCATTCGCAAGACTCAAAAGCTTAACAATGAAATGAGCCTTTAAAAAAATACAAAGTTCAATTATTATTTTACACTGCTGAAGGGCATGGGACAGTTTGTAAAGCTGCTGATCTAGGTAGCGTCTTATGAAAGATTCGCAGCATGAAACGCGCATCTCTATGCGAAGTCTTTTGATGTTTCGTGCTTATAACATTATTGACTGAAACTCTAAACATGTTCTCAGAGCGCTAAATTGTGATATAGTGGAGACTAAAGTGATCGTGAGAACCCAAGTTCACAGGGTACTTGCTCTCAACGGACACCGAAATTATTTGTAAACATTTATTTATCACAAGTAATTTACATCAGATACAGGTTTACAATCAAATGAGGAATGACGAAGAACCGGGATCAGGACATATACCACACGTGGGCCCGAATAAGCTTCAAGGCTTCTAGGGCAACCTATATTGAAATGAAGGTATTCAATTCACAGCACATCAATGAATAATAACGAAAAAAGGCTTAGGGTTACACTCAAGTATGTAAGTTACAGGAACTGAATGATTTGGGTAAAATTAAATATTAAGGAATCTCTCCCTATTAAAATACGGACAGGAGGATGAGTCATTTAGGTCAGGATACAGTGAGTTAAGGTGGTTGAGGTCGGGGTCAATATTAGAAAACATTTCATATTATTGGGGAAAGGCCCCCTGTAGTGCGGTGACAAGTCTTATTTCCTGCTTGTGGTGGCCGCCGTCCTCTGCAGGTCTCGTGTTACAAAACCAAAACTGTATATTCTGGGTAGAATATTTTGTGGCAGACTTAAATTTCGACGTCTGATGCTTCATATTCTTTCTGGGTTTTACGAACTGATAATTTTCAATGCTACGTATCCTCTGGATTCGAACCGGCTCAATTAGGAGAACGCCACGCTGAAAAATCAGATTATGCTCCATTCTCCAAAACCTGTTCATTTAACTAATGGTTTCTCATATTCTGTTGTTTTTTAAGGCATTACAATTTCGTTATGAGCAGGCGTCATGATAGCAGCATCTTTCATTCTCATGATGTTCTTCAGAGCTCAATAGTCCTCGCTCTGGTAATGTAGATATCGCTAAACCTTCCCTAAACCTGTGTCTCGTAAAGAGAAAGAGGAATTAACTTCGCTCTCTGATACGCTGCGCTGACTCAAGGGGATCGAGTTCAGCGTTCGTATTTGCAGAGACTTGAGTGGAATCTCTCCCTCCTCGTTTGTCTTTCTCTCCTTCCCTCTCGAGGCGAGCGCTGCAAGCATCTTCTTCAATGCTTCTTTGTCGTGCTCTTGGGAGACGTTGGCGACTCCCGAGTATTTGTCTCGAAACTTTACTTTTTGAAAACTCCGTCGACCTTCGAAGCTAAGTCTAAATTTCTTCATATTCGACCTGGCTTGAAATACCTGACATTAGTCATCGCGTCATTGGCATGTTTCCCTCTCAGAAGTATTTCCGCGATATAGACGAGAGTAAATTATTATTTTGGGACAAATTTTTGAGACGCACTCTTTGCTATAGCTGAAGTTTATATATCTCCTCTTGACCTCGTATAAAACCAGCTACATCATGAATGATTTACTTAATTAGGCTTGGCTTTTTCCTTGGCGATGAACACACGTCATGGCAGGAAGACTCACACTGCACAGTGTTTTGCGTGGAAGAAGTTCGGGCCCCCGGACGCGTGCCGCACTGATGTGCTACCTTGTAAGAAATGTCTAGTTTAATCTCCCTCTCTTGAAGGAAGCACGCCAGCTTCGATCCAACGAGGGACCTCCTGAACAGAAAGCGAGCGTGTGGCAACTGTGCAACGTTGCCTGCAGTTTAGACTAAACTGAATTACTCACGACGACGTGCGCAATAACTGCGAACTTCGAGTGTTTTACCCCATTCTGCCCCGTCACGGATGCCCGAGTTTACCCCACTCTGCCCCGTCGCGGGTGCCCGAGTTTACCCCATTCTGCCCCGTCACGGATGCCCGAGTTTACCCCACTCTGCCCCGTCACGGGTGCCCGAGTTGACCCCATTCTGCCCCGTCACGGGTGCCCGAGTTTACCCCACTCTGCCCCGTCGCGAGTGCCCGAGTTTTGAACCTTGGGACTCGCCGCTTCGAATATTCGATGTCGAGAGCGTCGGATCTTGCGAGATGGAGTGCCACTTGACCACAGCTCGGGGCTTAGCGATGCCTTGGCAGCATCGGCCGCTTTTTTCAGTGCATTTGAGGCCGCTGTTTGTACCCCGCTGCTCCTTCTCTGCTTTGTGGCCCCTCCGGTGCTGCGCTCACCTGCATTGTTCACCAGGGACTCATTTCCCTTAGCGTTACGTAAGCAAATTAAAATACGTTAAAGCTTCTCAATGGGACGATTTTAATTGGACGGACGTCTAATTGGAAAAGAAATTTAGATACCACGGATTCCAATTGAATCGTCTGTTGAAGAAAATTTATTCAAAAAGAAAATTCAATAGACTGTGAAAAAATTCATAACACCGAATAGTGAACTCGTTTACACTCATTTGGAACAAGTTAATTAGCCTCTACGAGCTTGTTCCAGTTAGGAGCGAAACCTAGCTGGGAAAGTTCATAGCCTACGACCCATAATACAAAACTTGTTGCACTGCTGCGGTACAGAGAAGTGTGCTTTCGTGAGTTGAGGGGACTGACGCTTTTGGGAGGGAAGGTAGGATTCCTGTGCTCCACTAGCTGAAGAGAGGAGGACAAGAATTATAGGATTCCTGTGCTCCACTAGCTGAAGAGAGGAGGACAAGAGTTATAGGATTCCTGTGCTCCACTAGCTGAAGAGAGGAGCACAAGAGTTTTTATACCGTGGCTGCTCAGACTACGAGCATGCATGATGCTGTCAGTACTCTAAAGCATTACATTATTTGCAACACTTAGGCCTATTCAGTGTACTTTTGAAGTGAGCTTTTTTCTTATTTCTTCCATGATACTATATTCTAGTTAATGGCCTAATTTCTTTTATTCTAAATTATCCATTTCTCCTAACTGAAGTGCCCACTTACCTCAATCGAAGTGCCCATTTGCCTCAATCGTAATGCCCACTTGCCTCAATCGAAGTGCCCACTTGCCTCAATCGAAGTGCCCACTTGCCTCGATCGAAGTGCCCACTTGCCTCAATCGAAGTGCCCACTTACTTCAATCGTAGTGCCCACTTGCCTCATTCGTTGTGCCTACTNCTCATTCGTAGTGCCCACTTGCCTCATTCGTAGTGCCCACTTGCCTCATTCGTAGTGCCCACTTGCCTCATTCGTAGTGCCCACTTGCCTCATTCGTAGTGCCCACTTGCCTCATTCGTAGTGCCTACTTGCCTTGACCGGAGTGCCCCCTTCCCCCAACGGAGGCACCTGTCCCGCCTGCACCCCCACTCCAACACCGCACGAGCTCGGCACTCTCCTGCATCGGTGTTGCCGCAGCAGCAGCGTGACGCCTCCATCTCGCGAGGGGCGCCGTTAATATAAATTTGAGTGAGAGGCGGGCGCTTGGATTGACAGGAACGGGGCATTGCACGGGTCCTGGTAGCGGGGACACAGCTAAACTGATTTGGGCGATGGACGTGGCTGGCTTATAGAGACTCTCAGACGAGGGTTGTTACCTCGTGGCTCGATGCAGTCGCTGCCACTGTGTACGTTGGCTCCATTGTTCCAAGCCATCGGAATTATTCAGTGAGAAATTACTAGGGTATGAATTTTTCTTGTTATAGTAATTTTATGATGTGGAAGAACTTTTAGTGTGCACGTAACTAATAAATACGTAGATGTGCAGCGGCGGGAAGAGCTGATGATAGCAGTGAAAATCAGCTAAATGTCAATGGAGCTAAACGCAGCAGAATACCACTCGACGCACATGAGCTCAGTATTAACTGTACTGGAGCGGCACCTAAATCACCAATGATAACGACAACTTCAGTTGCAGCACCTGCAGTGGGGGGACAAAAGTAATTGATCACTTCAGGATCTTTTTCTTATTAAATGTTTAGGAAGCCAACATACTTAAAACTTCACAACACAGCACAAATTTTAGTAAGAAAAGTGAAATTTTTAATGAAAGTAATGAATTTCACAAGTAAAGGGCTACCCATACACTTAATCTTGAATGACTCGTCTCAAAAGTATTCAACCATTTCTGTGAAAGAGTTTTCACGTTGTAGTTACGGTACTTTTTTGGTCACGCCGTATCTGAATTACTTGTAGAACATTTTAAATGTTACGAGAAGAAAAATCATCTTAGTTCGTCTTCAAATTTGATGGTTAGTCACTGATGGACTGTCGTATCATATCGTCATGTCGAAAGTCAAAAAAGTTTCAGAATTTCTACACAAGTGAATAGTTTAGCTCCATTCTCCAGGAATATCGTATATAAATATTTCTACGTAGATTAATGTACCATACTCTACCGTTAGTTCAATTATTCTTTACTTAATTGAATATGGCTCAATTGTTAACTTACCAAGGTCAGGTGTTCCAGGAATGATTGATCTTCGGTCTCGTCAACTTTTGATGAGGAAAATTAGAAAAAAGCCCATGAAGACTTGCGAGGTGTTAAAAAACTGATCTTGAAGCCGCTGAAGGAGAAGTGAGTTGAAGAACCATTAGTGGAGAATTTCATAGTAATAGGATCAAATGTTTCATACCTCGCAAAGCTCTATGCTGTGTAAAAACTGTGTTATAAGTCGTTTAAGTTCAGTAAAAAAAAAGCTTAGGGATGGGAGGATTTTTCCATCACACAAGTCATAAGTAATATAACGAGGCAAGAACAATTNTATACGCACCAGCATAAGTATATCAAACGAGAGTGCAGGTTAACATTTCACAGTTGCAGCGTAATATGCTTATACATACATCATTGAAGCGTGCAGGGACACGAAGCCCAAGGCTAAAAGGCAATTAATAATTTGAGCTTGCGAGGCTCTCTACTCCGCGGGTGCCAAATTAAAAGATCCAAATATTTACCCACCCAAAACTAAACTAATTGGCTCCCAAACGGCAGTCGCGAGATGTAGTCTCAGCGACTTTCAAGAAGACAGGGACCGAGAATCTGTTACAGCTGTCCAGGAGAAGAGTCGGGACGAAGAAACGCAACCCTCCTCGGCTGGTCGCGCCTCCGGACAGGAACTCCTGAGCAACTGTTCGGCCTCGCGGCAGGATACTCGTGGCAGTTGGCGGCTGTGCAACACAGGGGAAAGGTTCGGATTGGATTCATGCAACAGTTGTATTGCGTGCCATATCCAGAATTAAATAAAGTACGCCAGTATCACAAGTGGTAAATCTTATAAAATGACCTCGCTCCGGAACTTAAATCTTCCAATATAAGAGCATGAATATATTAGGCAATCTAGCAATGACGTTCACCTGAAGTTGTGTTGCCTTCAGTGCGTGGATGCGTTCAGAAGACTTCAATAACAAGGCAAGAGAGGCTAAAGCAACAGCTAAAGTTTCGCACTTTCAGATTCAAATATTTTATTAGGCAAGAAGCAATTAAATCAAAGGTCGATTTCCTCCAAGGAAGATGCTCAAAATTATGAGCAACCCATCAGGCATTGGATAGCCCATCAGTTAGAAGCGTGCTCAAGTTAATAGCAAGCAATAGTCATTTAGATATGCTCAACAGTTAATCGTGCGAAACCTCTACGAACATGCAACAGTTAAGCGTCGCAACTTAACAAAAGGAAAAACTCTTTCATTCAAACAAAAAACAAGGTCACAAAGCATGCAGAAAGAAATCCGAGCTGCGGCTGCCGCAGGCAGGTGCAGCGGCCTCCGGTTCCTTGGATACCTTGGAAGTGTTTGGGCCTTCACGCCCGGGCCATACTGGGGTGCCGCCGCTTTGTGTACATGGTGTGCCTTCTGCATATCCGCGAGCTGTTGAATGAGACCGTTTCCCTCTGCCGTGAGATGATAGTGAGGCAAGGGAGGCCTATCAAGGATAGTTTGTAGAAAATTATTCTGCTTCGTCTTGAAGACGTCCAGGGAACCATCAAATTCTCTCTGATCTTTAGCAGAGCGTTGAAGAGTCTAGGTCCCATCACAGCGAAGGATTGTTCATGTCTAGTCCGAAAGCTGCCGGCCGCCCTCGCATTGAATGTCGGCACAGCACACATCTTGCCGAAACGAATGTGCTGCTTTGTGCGCAGACTTATG
>VOMN01004683.1:0-13376 GCA_014899125.1 Orchestia grillus | reverse complement strand
TCCATTACCTAGCAACGCCACATTGACGTGCGACCGTCAGTATTTCCTGCCTCTTTATAACTTAATAACTCTGGCATAGCCCAAGTCCCGTTCAGTAATAACCCCCAGAACAAGCGCATATAAAACAAACTGCTGTACTCACTCGTGGTCTGGGCCTCCTCGATGGGTCCCGTGGCTGTGAGGGTGGAGTTGGGCAGCAGCAGTAGCAGCAGCAGCGTCAGAAGGGTGGCGAAAGGGCGCTTCATGTCCGGCGCTGGGCTGCGCATGGCGTCTTGTGGGACTGAGCGTGTGCGACGCGAGCTCCTCAGACTGCGCCTCTCTAACTCGGAATCCAAACGAAAATGCACTTCTTCATTTCATGGACCATAAATGCTATTTCAATCATGAAAACAGATAAGTTTTAACTAGGTTAATGGAAGTTTGTCGAATTGTACATTTTAATTTGATTCGGATACAGTTGCGCTTTATTCTAAAGCTTTTGAGCTGTAGTTAGGGATTAACGTTTATCTCTTACGTATCTCACTTCTGCAGTCTAAAATATAAGTTTTTTTTAGCTATTCTTGTATGAAATTTTCCCTTCGAAGTCGATGCGTTTTCACTCGGTCAATCTTGAGATATCTACAAATCACTTTCTTATAATTCCCTTTCATTATGAAACTTTAAATATTTCCTCACACGATTTTCTAATGAGAAGCTCAGCACCGTAACGGCTGAGCTGCTGCTGGTGTGCAAGTCCTTGAATTCCACGGTCATTTTAGATAGAGTTTTTTATTCCAGAGTCAATTTAATACCGTAGTTATTTTAGATCATCAAGCCTGCTCTTAGAATCGATGATTTATGAACTCGAAGTGTTCATCGGTAAGTCAGCAAACTCTTTTATGCTACTTCATTTTTACACGGACATCACTACACCCCCACCCCGCACACTGGCACGCTCTCGCCGCTCACTGGACACTGAAGAATTAGCGACTCTCACTCGCTCTTCACTGCACGTAAATTATTCAGAGAACTGAGCACCAAGCTCTGACAAAAAAATATTTCCACATTCAATTTCTGCTGCTATTTTCAACATAATAAATTGTCAAGACTTGGGTACACTTATGAATACCTAACAATCACCGCTTTTTCTTAAGATATTTATTGATATGCAAGTAGTTGCAGAAGAGGATATGTAGGGAAGATATCTAGTCGTTTTCGAAGTTCTTCTAGGAATTTATTTTTACAAAACTCGTTTTTTATGATCTGTAGCACAGAAAAACACATGTCACAGGTGTGAGCGCAGAATACATGGTAATAACCTTCAAATTATTCCTAGGGCAATTTTGATAAAACTCAGGTTTTTTCGGGTGAAATCGATCGTCTTTGAAGAATTAACGCTCTCGCTGTAGCTGGCAATTACCTGACTGAGGTGCACCGGGTGGAATGGGGGGAAGATTGGGGTCTTCACTTCATTACTCCCATTTTTTTATTTTTTTCGGGTACAGCGAAACAATTTATTAATAATAGTCAAATCAATTTGATTAAATAGAAAAACTTTACCGGAAAAGTTTCTCCATTGGAGCAATTTAGTTGTATCTGTATGACTTCATCGCAACACTGCTGCGAATTTTCGTAACTCTAGGATTTTTACAGTTACTCTTTTTAATTGCAGCCCGATGGACGAAATCCTGACATGAATTATATGAAGCATTTCATATTTTGGACTTACAATCGTTTCTACAAACCTCATTTAGCGTTTTTTCCACAAATTGATGAAATGCGTTGCAATGAATGGGCACTTATGTATCCTAATCAACTCTTGAATATCATCTTGAAAATGGGGCCCACTCATTTCAGAGGAGATATCAGCCCTGAAGGTGAAGGCAGCAGCGGTATTTTTATTAGGTTGAGTTCATAAAAATGTATCCCGTCACAAAAATTAAAACCAAATCTCAAAATCCAACAGCCAAAAAAATATACAATTTCACTCATTTTCAACATCTTTCCTTTAAAACAAATTTTAAAATGATACGCGACGTAAATTCTATAGGACGTTTAAATTTTCAGGACCATTCAGAATTTCCTATAGTAAGACTGATCCCTCAGCGAAAAAGTTCTCACGGGGACGAAACAAGTTAGCAATTTAATTGGCGATGGTTGGACGACGGCTCTCGTGGTGCCCTCTGGCACCCTGCAGGCCCTTCCAGCACAGACACAAACTTTCTTTATTTGTGTAGAACAGAACCCCAGATAATGCTAGAGATGGTGGTATGCTCAGAGTTTTTCTTTTTACTATTGAAAGAAATCTCTACCATAAAAAATGTCAACAGTACAAGTTGAAAATATCTAGCATTAATGCAAAAATTGTACATGAGGAAGAAAGAGTTAACAGTGAAATTTTGCAATCTCGATCGGTCCACGACTTTTCGGTTAGTGCGAGCCCTGGCGCAGCCACAGAGCCATTCGATTTATTTTAGTGTTAGAGACTATTTAATGACGACCGAAACACGCATAAAAGAGGTGAGACGAATGCGCAATGGCTATCAAGAACGGCTCATGACTTGTGATGTCTGTACAAATTCCTTTGATATGGATCCCAGTGAGAGTGAGGGAGAATTTAAGTGATCTTTTGCCTCTAAATTTGAGTTTATTGCTACGCCAATTCCGTGCATTTCAGAGAGGCTTTTTGGCGTGATGAGAGCCTGAGGAAAGACTGACCGTGTAACGACTGCGTGTCCAAGAATCACCTGAAAACCTTTCGAAAGCCTACCAAAAAGCTGTCACTGTGAATGAAAAACTTTCGCAGTGAAAAAGTTGCTGGTTATAGCTGACAAACATCCGGACTCGAGTTTAAAACCAAATACAATCAGTAAAAAAGTTTTCAACTCGTGAATAGCCCCAAGCGTCGCAGAAGTACAGGATCCATCGAATTAATCACCTGGTACTGGTAAAGTCCAGCGTTGGTTGAATGGAGGCGTGTAGCCGAACTTTTTCACTAGTAAATCCTGTTTTGGCATTGATTGAAAGAACAACTATCAATGGCGAAGAACTCGGAGACATGGAAACCTAACTACGGCTAAGCGCCGAGAAAAGCAAGCTTTGAATTCAATGGATGGCATTTGTTGTCGGTGTCGCCAACTGGGCACGGGCACTCGATGCCACTGACTGTAAGCTCCGCTCGATCGAGTGTGTGTAAAATTTTTTATCTCTGCACCTTCGGTTATTCATTCAAGAGAGCGGAATGGCAGAGGTACACTGACACGCAAACTATAGGAGACATGGGATTTTCGTTTTTCATGTTATATGTATTATTTTTGGCCTCAGTCTACGTATAAGTTATCATTTTTTTCACGTGGTGTGTCTGAATATTTGTAATACAAAAGCTGGTAAAACCCCAAGTAGAAATATTATTTTTTTTAAAGGAAACAACAAACGTGTAGGTTTTTGATACTTGAGCGTTTTTGTTCTTTTCTGTGAAATATCTTGCTTTCCTGGAAGAGTTTTCGAAAGCTGTTTGTTTCAATGATATGCTTCGGTGAATTTACTGCAACATATTTCTCTTTCTGATATGCTTAGACATGTAATATTAAATTATATTCATCAGTATTTGCTGAAGTAAAATGCATTATAGCAGATAGGACAAAAAATGCTATGCATTCAGTACTATGCTTGTCACTGTGACCCCAGGGGAGCACCGCTAGGCTACCTCAGCTTTAGATAGGCCTTCGGGACTTCTATCTTTCGTGCCCACTTTACTTCTTTCCGTTTTCATTCCTTCTTCGCTATTTCTTATTTGTCTTTTCTTCCTCTTCCTTCTCAACTTGCTGTTTCTATGCGCAGGGGATCTTGTGTGGGAACACACCCTGTGCATAGATTCCCCTTTCTCCTAAGTCCATACTAAATGGTCCCTACTCTTTCGGTGCGACATAGTCTTGAGTTGCTGAAGCGCTGCTTTCACAACTACTACTCATACTCATTGTCACTGTGAAAAGGTCAGCGGTAGTGGGAGAGCAGCACATAGAGCTTCTCGTTTTGGGATTTATATACTTTTCCGGAGATATAAAAACTGATCTGATTCAGTATCAAAATGTAAGAGCATAGCATTATTATCAAATTATTGATAGGGCAATGAAAAAATTCAGGCTTAAAACATTATTATCAAATTGTTGATGAAGCAATAATAAGCTTTGAAAATACGTCGTTCTCTGCTTTTTCAATATTGACAATAACTTCATTCCGTCTTCACCATTTCGGCCTTAACTCTTGATTTACCAAGTAAAAATTAGCAATGAACGACACACTTGTTCCATACATCCATCTTATTTTAAACTGCTTTTGAAAGTTAAAAACAACGAAATTAATTAAGGCACACATCAATGTTCTGAAGCCACGTCTGAAGCGATTCATTTACATTTAGTCACAAGGAAAAAGACCAACCAAAGTTAGTTTAGCAGCTGAGAGCTACACTTCCCTGTGAGGTTGTACATTAGTTTTGGTTCAGGGTTCGGTTTCTTAAGAACTTTACGAATTGCGGCACCGTGAGTGAGCTTTCGCAGAACGGTGTTATTACCGCGTCATGAAAACCTCCAATTCTTGATAAAAAGTAGTTGTCAGTCAGTAGGATGAGGATTTTAAAATGGATTAGATGAGGCAGCTGCTGCTAAGGAGAAAAATAAAAGTGGAAAAAAACGTAACCCACAGGTTATGTATATTTTTGAAATTCTCTAATATGCTTACTCTGAGTTTCGTTGTTGTCGACACAAAAAATCAAATATAAAAACATTTACCGCTAAAAATTCTCCAAGTAAGATAAAAAATGAGGACATGCCATGCAGTTGCTGAGGGCATGCGAATACCATCAAAGTTTTGACGCAGTGTGTGAGGGCTTTACTGATGAAACGAACTCTCGTAAATGTGAGGTCGCTTTCTGAATATATGCTAATAAGGATGCGAACCAGTCTGCTCTGGGAGCGCTAGACAACAACGTAAAGAACTAACAAGTCTGCTCTGGGAACTCTCGACATAACACAAAAAAAAACAAGTCTGCTCTGGGAACTCTCGACATAACAACGCAAAAAAATGTCTTCTCTGGGAGCTCTCGACATAACAACACAAAAGAACCAACAAGTCTGCTCTGGGAACTCTCGATATAACACAAAGGAACCAACCAGTCTGTTCTGGGAACTCTTGACATAACAACACAAAAGAACCAACAAGTCTTCTTTGGGAACTCTCGACGTAACACAAAAGAACCAACCAGTCTCCACTGGGAATTCTCGACATAACACAAAAAAAACAATCAGTCTGCATTTGTCCATCTGTGGAGACACAGAACGTGTAGCTATTATTCTGATAACTAGTACGTAAGCCTCGATAAAAATGATGGGATTTACCTTAATTTTTTCATGAAAATAATGGATTTTTTCACTGAAGCTGCTCCTCATCGCGGTTTTGGAAGTAAACTCTTGATAAACAAACTATGTTAACGAATACGATATCATGTCGTATTCTAATAAGTAAGAGATTTAGTTTTCCTTAAATTACATTAGTTTAAGATGCGATATTAAGTCTCCAATGTACGACCCCGCCACTTACCACTGACAGGAACGTTGGCACGTTAAAAGCGTTACAGATAGAAACTTATGCATGTATAAATATACCACGGCTTTTACTATAACAGTTCGGATTGTTTCGAGCTTCGTAACCAGCTTATATTTTCTTATATATATGTATAAGAAAAATATATATATAGCTTATATTTTATTCTCCCCTGAGTGCCACATTTTTATCATTCGGTTCAACAATTCGTATTGGTAAATAAATCAAATTTAGGGAGAAAAATTCAAGCCAATAATATCATTGAGAACGATAGCTGATAAGATCAATTAGGTACTACGAGAGGCACAATATACTACATTAGTTACTACATCCGCTCGTGTGTAGAGAAGTTAGCGTAAGGCGATGAATACATGACTATTTACTCGCGCTTATTAGCAAATCATCTCGTGCTCAACACATGCTTAAGATCTCAAGATTTAAGGGTACGATGAACCAGATGCTGGCGAAGGTGGAAATGACGACCACTGCGGTGTGGAGNGCGAGTCTGCAGTTTGTCAAAAATGCGAAGAACGAAATGCGAGCCCATTAGCATGCGGGTAGGCGCCCCCTCCTAAAACAGCCGAGAAGCGAGCAAAATTGCGCCCTGAGAAAGGATCAAGACTCCATGCCGCGCCGACACGACAAAATCCAATGCTGCCCAAAATGGATTCCATCGCTTAGAGAGGAAGTTCTCTCCTGAGCATTAAAGTCTTTATTCTTGCGGGGTGCAGTTACATAACGATTGACGTTTGACGAAGCTGAGTTGGTGTATAATGTTGCGTATTATTTTACATGCAGCTCGCGATTCGTGCAATTATTTGGGGGATGAAATCTTTGACATCGAAAAGGGAATCGAGGGCCTCTACGGAAGAAAAAATCTGAAAGCTTTAGTTATATTCAAACTTTGAGTTCGTGCACAAACAAACATTTGCTAAGGAGTTAAATGTAGAAATTAGGGTCCTATCAGAAGTAATGCATAACATATATTTTAATGGGGAAATCAAAGTTCAAGAAGGGCTGATCAAGGTCCAGTTTCTCTTTAAAACTTCACTGATAATAATGAAAAAAAATCCCGATGACTCATGACATTTTATGTTCAAAAACAGCCCGCTTCTTACGTTAAAATGAGCGTTCTGATGCTTGTGCGTGAAAATCGATAACTGTGGGACTTTTATTTCAGACACCTTCTTTGTTCTCCTCTGCAGAAGTGTAGTGGGCAGTAGTGTGTAGTGATGGTAGTCACAGAACGCAGGGGATCGTAAAACTACTCGTTCTTTGACTCGTTCTGTCCTCTTATTTCACATCAACTCAGGTGCCTGTGCGTGATTGGTGTCTGACCACACAAGACTGTGCAGTGATGAGGCAGTGTAGAGGCGATGTGGAGACGGTGTAGAGGCAGTGTAGAGGCGGTGTAGAGGCGGTGTAGAGGCAGTGTAGAGGCGGTGTAGAGGCGGTGTAAAGGTGGTCTAGGCAGTAAGGCCTGAGATGGCGTAGAGGCGGTGTAGAGGCGACGTAGAGGTAGGGCTTGCATGTACATCAGAGGCCTGATCTCTACGAGAGAGCCTCTTAGGGCCTCACCGCCTCATTGCCGGCCAATTTAAGCCTCTTTGAACTCCTCGTGAAGGCCTCGACTTGTAGCGACGCCACGTCAGATGCCTCAGTGTGCCGGAATTAGCAGGCTGTCTCGTGGCTGATCACACTCTGACTCACTTCCCTCAGCTCCTTTACTCACCTCTCACGTGACGCATCGAGCGCACGGTAATTCAAAGAATAATTTTTGAAATAAAATATTTTCAATCGAAAATAATGCCGCGAAAGTTCATAAATTGCTCGTTAATTGTTCATTTTTTCGTTCAAATTTATCATGCGGGGCAGTTTCTTGACATGAACCAATTCGGCGTTAGGACATGGCCGAAATTCAATTAAAATCGAACCCCTTCTAAATAATAACAGTTCGTAAACCTTTCAATTTTACCTATACTAGAACTTTAATTTGTGGTTCTTCAATTTTTTCTTTGATGATGATGGGTTAGCCAATTTTTAGCACCGTTTTGGATTTTGCGACACCTACGCCGCTTCTCGTCCGTCACATTTTGTATTGGTTTCAATTATTGTTCACTTTCAAATGAAGAGAGCAAATTTCCTCATCTGTACAGACAAACGTCGTACGATTTTTTCGCGCAACTCGTATGTCAGGTTGACAAATGAACGCCGCGTGAAAAAGCGTTTTTTTTCACAAGGAAATTTCACACTACCTTCTTGTTCTAGAAGGTACGTCGTTCTGAGAGGAGACCCAATTGGCAGTATTTGAAAATACTTTGCTTTGTTAACTAAAATTACACGTGGCGAAGTGTATCTTTTTATTTATGTGGTCATTTCTGAACGATTTTACGCCTTAATATTACCAGTCTTCCCACGCAATGATCACTGTTCCTATTGAATGCATCCTGGCAATGTCAATAACATTCTCTTCTATTTCTACAAGATTTCCTGACAATGACTGCCTGCAATCTGCCCAAGCATCCTATACGAAATAAATATATTTTCTTTTGAGCTTCTGTTTTTTATTTATTATTGGCCTTTTTGACGGTCGCAGACACTCAGAATCCTCAAAGAAGTACACACTCCCACACCTCGTGTTGACTGGCTTCGTTATATCTCTGTGACACTTCATTTGGACCGAAAAAAACGTTCAGTCAGAATGCATGACTCAACCATGAAGAAAATTACAGCGCTATTCACAGCTTGGTATCGAGATCGTAGCATTTCATTCCTAGAAATCTGTCTTTTGATATTTACTCCAACGCTCTATTCAACCAAATTATTTCCCAATACTCGTGCAGATTTACGGTCCTTACAGGCATCGACCAGCCGCGGGAGTGCATTTACAAGCGTAAGACAGCAAAGCGAAAAGATGCGCAATGCTGAGCAATAGTGGCGCATTGGGAAATTGCAAATTTCCAGCTCCCCAATCATTATTGTCTTTTCTCGCGCTTGCTGAATTATTTAACATGACAGATTTTCTGCCAATCACATTGAACTTCATTTTCAACACGCTATGGATATTCTGTTGCCTTTATCAAGTCAGTTGAATAAAGCGTGAACATCCAAAAATTTCTACTGAATGGAAGATATCTTACTGGAAATATGAATAAGATGATATACTGTTGCATAACTAGAAATTGTGTAAAGAACTTGGGTATTTTAATTATACTCCATCGCAACTCGGAAGCTTTTGGAGAGTAATTGGTAATCATGCAACCAGAAAGGAAATTCTATTCAATCTACCTTAAATTTAAGCTCGTTGTGCACATGTTATTGTCTTAGTGCATTGTTTCTAGTATTTGATGAAAAAAATACGATTAATTTATCCATTTACATTTCCCATAAGCCCTATGAATCCATGAATGCGCCACATCAACTCTGTCTAATTATTAAAACTCATTCAAAGTTTTACAGACGTTCGCTAAACTCATGATTCCAGTAGCACAATTTACTGGAAAAACCGTTGGATATTATGCGGATTCTCTTAGTGCAAAAAATTCTAGGATACAAAATAGAGCAACTGCCTTTCAATATCGTACGGATGTTTCTACTGCAGCTGCTTGCTGGGAATCGTGTGCTTTTATCTACAAAATACGCAGTTACCTCGATGCAATCTCTCATACTGCTTTAGTTCTCTCATATGTCCCACACTCTCAAATTCTCTCCAGCTGTCCTACAACTTTGATGTACGAGTGTCACTGCAAACTCATTCCCACGAATCACCAACGTTTTTACGGTTTCACGCTGTCACCCTCCCGCACTCGTAGCGGCCCGTTACGAGTGTCACGGACTCGTACCTCGCTCTAGGCCTCGTACTCAGCTAACGCACTCGTAGCTGTTGCCCGCGGGCCCAGCCCGCCCAGGGCACCCCGCTCGCTCACCCCCACCCACTCCTCCTCAGCTCCTCCAGCTCGGTGATCCAAATTCTAGTTTACAAGAATCTGAATCCTCTGCTAAATTGGCTACAAACAAACGAATATTTTGAGGTCGATGCGTCAAACGGAGAAGCTGTTTTTCGAGACTATCTATTCATCACTGCATTTTGACGATCGCTGTTCATGTTTGGGACGAAATGGCACACGACAATGGGGAGAGAGGCGTCGCTGTGTTGGCCATGTGGGGGATAGAGGCACACATTCCTTCCGATCGACTTTGAAACTTCAGTAAAAAGTGCTGAAAGGAAGACCGTACGTAGCGTAGAAAACGGAAACCTGGATGATCGCTGAAAAATAAATGCAGATGTGGATTCATATGAGTGTTTCATGTAGAATCTAAGCTATAGCATTAGTAAGGTAATATTTTTTGCAACGTTTTCCTTGATGTGATAAGAAATAGTGACTTATGTGGAGTCTCCATTTCCTTTAACAATTGGAATGGCAAAAAAAAAATCTATCAATTCAATTCTGTAAACTACGCCTTCGAAAATTACACCCAGAGACTGAGCTCGTCACTTCATGAGGCATGACCACACGATTATAGGTATAATTTTGACTATCCAACGCATGTACTTTCGTCGCATTCCGGGCTTTTTAATACTCTTCCAATTTCAACGTTTTCTTCCCTTCACAGTTTCGCGATAGGGCCCAAATTCTACGCGCAAATATTCATGTTCTTTGGGCACGTACGAAAAAATTGAAGCCGAAGCTTTTTGCCAGATTGAAATTCGCTCCTGGGAATCGGCTTTTCAAACGTTGACTCGAAGCCTTGGCTGCGCATGTAAGATTCACGTCGTCTGTTTTTTACCTTCTCTCAGCACGAACTTGTGCAGCTGCTAGCGACCTTCCGTGTGCCCCCGCACGCACTCCTGAGCAGTGCAGACCCAGCAAATAAACACCAATATTTAGGAGGCCTACGCGACATGAGGAAGGCACCTCAGGCACGCGTGAACGAGTGTGGGTGTTGAGTAACAGGACAACCTTGACATGCTTCGCTACAACCTAGCAGTCTTACAGCCTTACAGCCTTACAACTTTACAACCTTACAACCTTCGTTACAACCTTCGACAACCTTGCCATACTTCGATAGAACCTTACATCCTTACAACCTTACAACTTTACAACGTTACAACTTTCCTTGCAGTTACGTCGGCACATAGGGGCTCCCTCGCAAAATTTATATCACCTTCAGAAAGATTGCTTTCCTACGACTCGATGTTCAAAATTCATTGCCCCTCTTAGGGCATCAATATCAATTTCTTGCATGCTCAATCAAGCAATGTTGGTACAAGCAAAAAGTGACTTATTATTCCCGTTGTGAAATTACTGATCATAAAATTTACTCTTCTTACTTGAACATTTGGCATCGAATCGTATTCTTTTATGAAAAAGTATTAGTTTATCATCATATCTTTATTACTCCTGAATAAAATCTGTATGTATGTCAAATTTTCATGAATTTAATAGATTAACACGTTGACTCCGAAATGGGTCATATATGGTACACGCGATCATCTAACCTAACCTAACGTAACCATAGCCTATCATGTATAAATACAAATTTCCGAATTTTCTTCAAATTTGTGTTCATCAATCGAATAGGCTAGTTCTGATTAGAAAGAAAATTAACAGAATAACCAAATTTGTAAAACCAAAATCCTGCATTTTTAAATTCACAGTATAAATATTTGTCGTCATGTAATTTTACCTGTGTGGAGAATCGGAGTCAACGTGTTAACATCTATTTCACCCCTTAAATATTCTGCTATATATCATCAAATTCATTCTACAAGCTGAAAATGGCGTAAGAGCCACATAGAAAAATGCAATTAAAAGTATTATTTCACTTTTTGCCCCGGAACACATGAACTAAACTGCACCAATACCTAATTTTCAAACTGTTAATACCGACGAAAGAAATACTAACACGCTAGCCGCAAACACTCGCAGTTGTCGCAGGGGTAAATGAAATGTTTTCCAAGACAAACCTTGCGCTGGCACAAGGCTTAAGGCAACAGGGGGGATATAAGGCAAGGTATTTTACAGAGGGGATATAAGGCAAGGTATTTTACAGGCCAAGTATTCCAATAAAATCCCGAGCTGGAGGCCCATAAATTTCCACCTAAAGAAAACATTGTGCTGGTACAAGTCCCCTGTCAGTTACAAGCTGATAATTCTACGTTACTCCCAGGTTATACTCTAGCATTACCATGAAATAACTGTCCCAGTGTAGGATGGAATGAAGTACGTTCCATGTTTCTGTGAAGTATTTTAGCAGCGATGTCGTCGGCGAGCGGCTGTGCGCCATCTAGATGCGGCAAGCACCGTTTGTCACGACGCTCCCTTGTTGTTTGCGCGCATACAGACCGCAGTAAGGCCTGAATAATGCTACCCACACACACACAGTCAACCGCTGCAGACTTTGCCTCACAGTCCCGGGTTCCTGTGCCGTTAAGTTTTTTTCTCTTGAAATTAGAGTTATAACTTTTCGAGACCTTCATGTTTTAATTTTAAGGCTGTAATTTTACTAACTGAAAAACCAAAAGGTACTTACTTTGTATGTGACCAACTTTGGAATAAACTACTTTTCTTTCTTTCTTTCTTACTTTTCAAAATCGAAGATGCAACGTTTTATGGGTAGCTAAAACGGTGTAGTTTCAGAATGAATTTACATATGAATGTCCGCGGCACGAGTAGCCTGTTCAAACGAAGTTCCTTCAAATCTGATGGTGCTACGTCATCAGCTGCAGCCGCTGGCATCTAAAGTCATACAAAAAAATCCATCCGCGAATTATAACCTGCAACTTTAAGGGGAATATTTTATTTATTTTCATGCATCCTCACGAACAGTGGACTACTTGATCGCAATTTTGAATAATTTACACTCACCGCCCTTGCAATTCTCGAATTTTGTAATTCTTTCTCATTGAGATGGAATTAGTCAGTGTCTAGCATTAGCTACACAATAGCCTTCTCAAACCCGTCATCAAAAATTAAAAACAACTCTTTCACGTTCAGTTCTTCCGAATAAATGTTCAGGACTTGCAGTCCCTAATTAGTAGCTGCCATTCGAATCAAACAAAGAACGTTTGCCAAAAAAACAAGTTCAGAATCGAGCCGATAAAATTACGGCCATTGTATGATTTTCACGCCCTCTGAGACTGGCCTGACTGCACCTCAGCCTCAGAATTGCGACAGTCGTGTCAATGAACTCTTTATTTTTGGGTTCTAACGCGCTGCCGACGTGTTGGTCTGTACCAGCCAAGCTGTGTTACGCGGTGTATTTGCCTGTGAGTCAATACTCATTTTTCATGCAGTTACATGAAACCCTCATAATTTTACTAGTAAAATAACTAAGCACTATTAATCTGAGTACAAAGAGAGATCACATATAATGAAAGCCTGTCTAACTTCAGAACACCAGAGCTTCGCCGCATTCTAACTGGGGGCCCTTTGCGGCGCGGCCTAACAAGGCCATTCCTACTTCATGAACGGGTTAATCACTTCATATTCAAAAGTACAATGCTTAAAATCCTCAAATTAACTCAACGAGCAATATCTACCGTCTTCTATTTGATCTAGTGCATAGCGATTGCATAAAAATTTTCAGAAAAGTTAAAGCCTTTTGCCACTATCGCAAATTTGTTGCGGTTCTCTTGACGTTAATGTTACGCACAAACGTCTTCGTGATATAAGTTTCTCAAGCGGCCGTCATAAAGAGCACGTCTCGCTTCATGCGGCCGTTGAACGTGCACGTGCCTTTTATCTGGCTGTTAGCCTAGTACTGTAAAGACCCAGCTTATATATCGCGTGGGGACA
>VOMN01004676.1:0-15118 GCA_014899125.1 Orchestia grillus | reverse complement strand
CATACCATACTTCTACTCCATATTGAAGAAACGGGTGAATATGAAAAGAATGTTCAAATATAGCTTTATATAGCAAATATAGCTTCATGAAAAGAATGTACAAATATAGCTTCTTCTCAAAGGTGATAAATGTCCGTCAACGAGCATACCTTGACAAGGAACGACAGAATGCTGCAGCGCGTTGCAAAACTATGTAGTCATAAGCTCCCCTGCGGGTGCAGAATTACTATTAGGTTTGAATGTGTCTTTATGCATGCACACACAAAAGTAAAATCATCAGGTCTTCTATGGCTAACTTTTACAAGAAAAACAATGGCGCTTAATATAATCGTCAAAAGCGTCCAAAACTACGTCTTTCCAAGAAGTTAGGCTTCACAAACCAAAATAAAGTTTCTTATCGCACACGTAACATTTTCAAAATTGAATTTTTCCACCCCGTAAGCTGATCTTTTGACCCATGTTTTGAAGCAATTGGTAAATGTCTGTATAGGTGCAGGGCTGAGGGTGAAGAACGTGACCGACCGTCAGGTGTACAATAGAGAACCAATTTTTTCGTTGATTTGAAAGTCGTCATATCCTTTAAATTCCAGCGGATTTGATACTTTTTATTCATTGCCTGAACTAAGTAATATCCTTTCAAACACATTAAATGATGAAATTAAACAAATAAAATCGACATATCTCTAATAAGAGTTATGACTAATGCTATCGACAAGTATCAATCCATTTGAGTTTTCGATGGTCGTTTTTTTAGTGCATTTTTATTGTCTCCATACTGCATCAAATTTACCGAACACACAGCGCCCTGTATCACACACCTCAGTCTAAGAATAAAAAACGTATTAAAGAGGCTCTTACGAAACAGTTATTCTTGTTACTACGGGGCTCTAGTTATACTCCTGAATTTTAGCTAGTGAGTCCTGCAGGGCCTCGACGCTACCACAGTCCTCAGGGCAGCTGCCAGCCCGAGCGTCGATACCACGATACCCCGTCGCTCGGGAGGTTCAAGCAGCAGTGCATGAAAGTGGGCCTGCGCAGTGCTGCCTGCGGATGCACATCCCGCTCAATTGGCCTTGTCAGGCAGATAAGAGTCATAACAGGATGCCTGAACAAAAGCATACCGCTCATCCCNCCCCATTGGTGACATCGTGAGCGAATTTTAAGTTCGATTAGCCGTCCCGTCCGAATAAGGCTCCAATTTAATGGGTTGTCTATGTTGTTGTCAGCGAATAATAAGGAATGGGGATGCCAACGCGAGATAGGTGGGTTGATCATTATCAAGCGTCTTCAATCCGTGACTTGTAAACACAATACAACTACAATATGAGCGATTTTATTTTGCCTTTACCTATCAAGTTAGTGAAGCAAAATAGTACATTACGCCTTCGAAGTTGGCCTAACACTGGACACTTACTAGGTATACATGAGGTTTATTTTTTGAGTCGAGGCAGAATACGTACAATGCAATAATTGAAAATCCGTATGTTCATCGATTATTTTCTTCATCGTCTTCATTTGTTCCGAAGCAGAATACGAATTTGAAGTACGAGCACAAAATTGTACGTACTAAGTTAAATCTAAGGAAATTTTCCCAACTGATAGAATTATTTGTTGTAACTTTGGTGGTAATAAATTATTCGAAATTATTTGAATAAGTTTCCTTCAGAAAACATAGGTGATCAAAAATTATTTTTATATAAATTACTGTGCTGAGTCTTTATTGATTAGAACCACGTCGTTCTTTAAAAAAATCAGTGGTAAAACTCCTGTAAAAAGTTAAGTAATTTCATAATAAACACTGTAAAATCGCTCGTGAAAGCTGGTAAAATGGTGCATGAACTTCAGTAAAAAGCTATGAATATTAATGTCCTTGGAGGACTGGTTTTCAAATTCCATTTTCGCAGGTTCACAGAGCACACCATGCTAGCCACAGGCTGTGATGAAAACAGCACGCGATATTTGCTCAAAATTTGCCTTAAAAGAATGGATGAATCTTAATTCTAATCAAGTTGATGTACCGCAAACTGATATGTGTCCAGTGCTGAATGAGGGACTCAACTCTGCTAGTATCTGGAATCTTACTTCGCCAATTTTCTAAATGAATCAAATTTTCCGGTACGAGGTCTGAATATTGGTACTTTTAATGGTCATTTGGTCGAGTGTTGGTTGTAATCCTTTGAATTTTTGTTCAGAACCACAACCGAAATAGCAAAAATTTAAGTAAGATTTTGACGGTCCAAACCGTAATTTATTGCGGATTAACGTATTAATTCAATCAACTTTTTGTTGCACTTGTGACATTTTACGGGTGCGCAAGAATTTATAGTAAATAACGGGTCTTATTTTCGAATGATTCAAGTTTGGTTTGAGGCTGCAAGGCATATAAAGTAAAAGTTGCAAAAAATGTAAGGATTTATTGTTAACGAATCATGACAGTTCAGAGGAACTTGAAATAAAGTAACTGGAACTTAAAAGTTTATCCAAAAACTCTCCAATGATGGTCGCGCGGTTATATATCACCAATTATTACAGTCTATTGGGGTTAACAAACATTAAGTTTAACATTCACGGTGCATAAACCTTATCATGAAATGTTTAGTTTTATTGTAATATGTAGAGGCATTGTTGATGGTAAGCCCCGAAAATAATTCTAACCTTTGACAAATTATTTCTAGATCAAAATTATGACAACTTCTTTCGTATTACTGTACGAGAAAATTTTATAGGGGTAAGAAAATATGCATGGGCAATACGAGAAACGGGACCAGACGTTCTGCCCCCAAACACGCGCAGTCTCGAACCCACCACTGGCCAAGAGGTGTGGTAAGTGTTGCTAAGGTGGTTGCAGACCCCTGGTTTCTGAGCTGTTTATTCAGGGATACGTACGCAGACTGTACCCAGAGCACAAGGCGTACTGTGTTCAAAACAAAGCATGGCTTATTTTACGAGGTCAATCCTGGATGCTTAATGCTTTTCTGAGAGAAATGCGAGGAGCAGTCCACGGTAGGAAGTGAGTGGAGGTCTTTAAACACAATATTTTTGATTTATATTTATTTGAAGTCTTCAAAAGCTGAAAGGTGAGCAGAAAGCAAATTACACGGTGAAATATCGATTTGTATTTCCGGTCGGAGACTCCAACTAATTCTTAAAGTGCCTTTGAAAACTGAAACACAACTACAATTTTTTTTCTTACAAATGAACACGTGTTGAAAATCGCTCAAACTCTGAAGATTGACAAGTTGCGTAACACAAGTTCTTGCTGGTGTTTGAGTTTATCTTAATTACAAGTAAACACAATTTTTCTTCTCATAAGTGATAAGATATCCTATTATTTAAGGGTAGCACGAACAGTTCTGCAATTCCTGGCGAATAAAACAATTATGCAATGCGTCACACACGTTGCTAAAGCTCCACACTCGAAGAAAAAAGGCAAAACAGTCGCTAATGTAAATGCCGATTTCAGACACTCGAGTACTCGTTTGAATCATAACTCTGATGTACATATATGGAAAGTTGAATTAAATCTCCACTGGGTTTCTTTCTCTGGAACATCAAGAGAAGCACGGTGTGACGGCTCGCTTCAAATCATGGTTTGTTTAAAATTATTGCCATGAAATTGAATTTTCATTATCAGCAATCAGCGCGATAAATTTCATAGTCGGGTTGGAGTGGCAATTTAAGATTAATTTATAAGATTTCGACGCATCTTCGCCGATCGAAAGTGCGTATAAATGACTTTAAATGTAGAAATCTAGCACGTGAAGTTACAGTCATGGTGAAGAAGGATAAATCTACGCCCTTGTCAAAAATTTAAACCAAGTGAAATTGCACCTGTTGGAACAGGAGACTAAATCTGTGCCTTTGTCAGAGAAATCTAGCATCTGAGGTTACAGCCAATGATGTAGGAAGACAAATTCTTGCCACGACACTTGTATTTCCAGCCGTACCAGGCGTCGAAGCCGTGGCGGCGGTAGATCTTCTTGGCACACGTGACGTCATCGGCGATGTTGCTGTCGTTCAGCTCTGAAGGGAAAATTATGATTTTGGAAGAGGGCTTCAATGTGTGGGAGACTTCCAGGTTTTTAAGATAGAATGGCATGCACAAAAAAGCTCCGTAATTCACGAGAATATAATCCACGAAAGTTCTATGTCTCGGAAAAAGTTGTCGAAGATGAATTCACAAATTTATATCCTGCAATACTTATTCATGAAGGTCTACAATTACACCAGATATCCGACTGGCTTGGAACTAGCATTCGTGAATTAGGGCGCGTTCCAGGCTTTATTCAAGTGTACACTAAATTCACCTAAAGGGAAATATCTGAATTCTCAGTTTGGCTATCAAGACAGCAAACGAAATCGAGGTAGCAATACTCTTTATTTCAAGAAAATCATGGGTTCGTCATTGTTTACATAAGACTAGTCGGTGTCTCTCTTCTGGACAGAAGCATTATGATACCGGGAAATTTAATATTAGAGTCCCATGATTATGTGTTTGAAAATCTCTTCAAAAATCTACCACTCTAATTAACTAATGGTCAACTTTTGAAACTTCTGATTGCTAGAGAACCTTGAGTATGACGTAAACAGTGAGTTGAGTAATAAACCAATAATATCAAACCTGTTAAACTCCCAACGCTCGTGTTTACTGTTCAGATGCATACGAGTACAGGAAGATAGAATGGAATACGGTTAGCAGGTTGTTCTGTCGTGTTCTGCCGTTGGTAAGAACAGATGTTGTTCGCCATGGATGGTCTTTTTTAAAATCAAGTTAGTTTAACGATTGTTTCATGAGAAGCTAGTACATAACATGTTATTTTAATCGTACTATTATCGAAAAATTAATTTGAACATATGTCAACATTACTTTCAAATTACTCATTTTGTTTCTTCCCTTTCAGGTAATAAAGTTAAGTATTGTATTTACTCAAAAGCTCTACTGTTAATAAACCTATTTCATGTGGCTACTGAGTTTCTACCAGCCTTTATAGTTAGCTTCATAAGTTTTATATGGACATATTTTTTATTATTCACTAGTACCTGAGACATGAAGGGATGGTACTTTGACTTATGGCTAAAGCATACTGATGTCTATTAAAGATGAAGCAGCTTCAATAGTCTTTAATAGTTATCGAAACATCCTGTTCAGGTGAGGACAATTTTGAGAACAACTATTAGGTTGAGGCATGTACAAATGTCGATAAAAGAAAAAATCGGCTTGCGCTCCCGCTGTACCTCGGAAAAGGTGAAAGAGATTACACAAAATTAAAAAACTGCCATTTTGACAGTCATATATCTATAGAAGTCAATCGTGCCTAACTATATAGCACCTACAGTCACTCGTACCTAACTAAATTGCACCTACAACCACTTGTACATACCACTTCCATGCCACATACGTTACATCATAAGACGTCACTCACTGGAACAAGCGATTCCGCAGTCTTGGTAGGGAGAGCTTGACTTGCACCAGTAATAGTCATTAATCTGCGAGTACATGGAAAATATTCAAAGTACCAAATAATTACCAAGTAGTAAATTAGAGTACAAATATTGCTCATAACGAAATCGGTTTCAAAATTCTCTAAGTTTTTTATCAGAGTAAAAATTCTTTGCTTGACTAAATTTTAAGAACATGCTTATACGTTCAATTTCCAAGTTTATTTCTTGACAAATTCAATTTAGGTCATGCAATAATGAATTTACAAACATTAACTATGCGCTTGCAACAGCCTGGGGCCTCTCTGGCCACAGGCACATATTCTCCCACCTGGAACAAGCCGTAATCTTTACTGCCATTTCTGTTGGTGTTCATGGCCGCCGTGTTGTAGCCACTCTCCGAATTCACCAAGCACACCCCTGTACAGAGAGTGCATTGCTAGGCAGCCCAGGTGCAAAAATTATATTCTGTAAATAGATCTACATACATAGCACCTGCATGATGGCATTATCAGACGCCACCGATCGAGTGACTGCTTATAGCTAGCGAAAGAAGCTATCGGAATTGATTTTTCTCTAGAAAGCTGGCTGAATGATCGCTCGAGTACGAAGACTTGTATGATTCTGTAAGCACAGCAGCCTGGTGTTTCTGGACTCCTGTTAGTACAATTTTAAATTTTCAATGTGCATTTGAGCTAAATATATTTGAAAAAAATTCAAGTTTGCTTCGTGTGAGGCAATTGTTACATGTACCTTAGGTCTCAGGAAAGCGAACAGGCATTTGATGGTTATACATAGTATCTCAAAAAAATGTACACCTCACTTTCAAGTGCTAATAAAGTAGGCTCCAATGTACTGATTTCATCATACTTGGTCTCATTGGATGCAGAAATTCAATCTGTACCATACCATTGCAGAAATTTTGCAAATTAAAGAAAGCTTTACCCCTGGAAAAAATTATATCAATTTTTTCGGATTTTCTTGAAGTATTTCTGAAACCATATTAATATTTTCTTGACTTCTAGCTCTTCTTTTTTTTCCAGTTCTTCTCTTGTTCAAATTGAGCACAGTTCTTTCTCCGTTTAATTTGCGCACAACACGGTACAAGGTTAATTTAGTTGGAGACGCTCTTCCATGAAAAGATTCCGAAAATTGCTGGCACAATTGTTGTTAGTTTTTTATTGTATCTCTTAACTAGAAAAATTCGCTGCTGCTTGTCAGTTGCAGCTTGGAGGGATTGGATTACGCTTAAATAAAAACATTTCCAAACAGATTACAATAAATAAGAACCAGTAGCATATCTACGGCTATTCTTAAAATTTATTTTTCATTATGAATTAAAGTGCCCTCGAATTCCAGACGAAATTCATTTCTAGTGGTCGCCGCATTAATGTTTTCCAAATACAAAGCTTTCTTTAATTCGCAAAACTTCTGCAATGGTGAGACACAAGATAAATTTCTGCATCCAACGAAACCAAGTATGATAAAATCAGTACATTGGGGTCGATTTTATGAGCACTTCATTAAAAGCGAGGTAAACATTTTTTGAGACACCCTGCATTAGGTTTCATCTACTGAAAATTCATAGCATGATTTGAGTTCTACGTCATTCGTTCCAAATGTTTTAAATTTTAAGCGTACCAGCGGCTACGAAAAAGTTTATAATTGAGAACGTACGAACAAAACACTCAATAAGAAATACGAGAAAACGGAATGAAACAAATTATGTGATAATATAAGAGATACAGTTCAAGACTAGGAACAATATACCGGAAATTTCATAAGTCTGGAGAGCGGTGGACTTACAGTCTGCGATCTGACTGCACCACGAGCAGCAGGGGCACGATCACGAGGCGCATCTGAAGAGCAAAGGCTTCGTCAAATTTTGTGGCACGTCGTGTTACTGGTGACAGGCGGTCGTCGCCTAAACTTTTAAACACAAATCAAGCTGTGCCTGAAATAGTCACGTCATAACCCGAAGATCACAATTATTTTAATTTTTGAGAGCTCAAGCTGGTGCGTTGCGATTCATTCGATTTTGTTTGCAAAGTACTGCTGTGAGTAGAGTTTGAAAATTGTGTGACTAACTACTTATGAAATAAATAGACGACTATGCCGTGCCCTCAAGAGTAACGGAGGCCTGTCAACGAGCTTACCTTGATGCAGCAGAGCGTTGCAGTAGTAATGACAAGCTCTCCTTAAGGTGTAGTGTGTTCGTAAGGTAGAGCTCGGTCCTTATGTATGCAGAGGACACAAAAGTAAAAATGTCAGGTGTTCTCTAAATAACTTTTATTGCAAGCGTTGCCCGAAAACATTGGCATTGATCATATTTATCAGAAACCTCATGAATTCCGTCTTTATAACGTGCTCGTTTGTCATTTCAAGCAAATTTTCAACTCGCCCACGCACTTTTTTGAGAATATATTTTTTCCCAACGCAAAAGCTAACACAGCATTTCGAAGCTTTTGGTCATCGTGAGTCTGAATGAATGATTGAGTGTGGAGAATACGAATAGCCTCCCGGCGTCCTATTGAGGGCCTGTTTTTATATAGATCTGGTGAAGGACGAATCCATCACGCTTCTGTTTGTTTTGTAGTCTTTGTACATCACTCGAGTTCAGCTGTATGCCTCCATGTATAAAACACTGAATTGAGCCAGTACAAATTCAATATAGAATGTCAAGTTAGGCTTGTTACTAAGCCTTTTCAGTTAAAACTCATATGAGATGGACTGAGTGGTGAAATTTACTGCAGCAGAAAACTTTTTAGACGGTCTTAAGATGGTTAAAAAATTTCCCTGTATCATAATGATAAGCATTATCAAGCACATCGATCTTACGAACTCCATTAATTACTGATGTATGCAAAATTTAACCTACGATGAATAAGAAAAATTTGAAATTAAAATGAGCGTCTGTATATGTGATACGAGGTTTGAGGTCATAGGTCCTGGGATGAAATCTGTTTTTGGAAATTCGATCGCCCTGAATGATGAACGACGCGACGTTGTTCGAAAACTTAACTAATTTTAAATAAATATCTTAGAAGAAATTTTGAAATTTAAATTCCCTAGCAACTGAATATGTACACATGAATACGTGAGATGCATTAAAGAACAGTTAAAAAATACTTCGACTTTGGTATGAGCTTTCTTAGCCAGCAGCAGCGCAAGCAGGACGGAGACGGTCATCAGATGTATGTAAAAAGCAAAACTGAGTTTTGTAAGAATTTTAGCAACACAGTTTCTGGCAAGGCTACAGGCGATGCTCCAGACATGATGCGCACTTCAAGTACCTCTAAATTTGGGTCCAAAATTTTTTGTTTCAGGTAGTCGTGATTTCTTCCACTCAACTCGTCGTCAGACAGAAAAATGGAAAAGATGTTTCATCATCTGTAATTTGTTATGAAAGTCCTATAGATTTGAAAATTTTCAAATTAGCCCAAGCTTTCAGTGCGGATTTGACCCAACCGTCCTCATGGCACGAAGTGTATTTTTGACCACAATACATTAATGGTAACAGCGGGTATCCAAGCAACGGAACGTCAATTTGACATGAAATCGTAAACTAAAACAGGAACAAAATGGGGTGGGGGGAGGTATCAACATGAGTGTCTGATGATCAAAGGAAGAAGTTGTTGCGGTATTTCAAGGTGTCGGTTAATTTTGTTATGATTATGAATGCTAAGAAAGGATTTTAAAATTCTCTGTAGCCCTTCCTACCCCTCTTTGCTCCTGTTTTAGTTTACGATTTTATGTTAAACTAGACCAGCCGTGACCCGTTGGGCCAAATAAAATTTATCAAAATCAAACCGTCCCCAGAAATATATCCTATGCAGCCAAATCGATATCCACAATACAGGATTAAACGAAGAGTATAAATTTCGAAAATCTCAGGGCCGACAGACGAACGATTCTGCCATCTTTCTCATTCCCGTATCCATTCTACTGAATTGCCCGAGTTAAAATTCTTTCTTTTACAAGACATAAGTGTATATTTTCTCTTCTGTGCACGACTTCAAACATATCTCAGATCCGACGGACAAACGTGTGCACGGTTTCAAGGAAGCAAACAAGCAAGACGACCAGAGTTTTAGTATTCTACTAGTATTATATAAATAGATAGTTGGATAGATAGATTGACGTTTCGTAGCCTAAATACCCTGTAACCGAGCATGTATTGTCGTTCAAAATAAACTTCGTCCCCTGGCGACGGTTGGAGTAAATTTACACATTTGAAAATTTTATTTAACAAACTTCTAAGATCAGGGAATACCTGAAATTGTATTAGTGTACTTTAGTCTACAATGAGTTCAAATGAAAATAAAGTATTGAAGAAAAGCCGTTGCGTGTTCTGTCTTCCGCACAGTCAAGAAAAATTCCTATAGTTCGAGTTCCGTGTTTTATAAGTAAATTTTTAAGGCTAAGCACTTCATTAGGTTTTTCATTTATATCAGAAATTTGTTGAGAATATTTACTCGATTTTATTCAGAGCTTTTTCTTAGTATCAATGACTCATTTTTATTATGATTAATCCTTCATGGAATTATCCAGCCAAGGCCAGCGGTGCATTCACACGGTCTGTGTCACCGTCAGTGACCGTGTGAATGCAACAACACATGAGACCGTTACGCGAATTCTCAGGATAATTCGTTAATACGTTAAATTAATATGAGTAAATCAAATTAGAATTTCATTTTGTCGAGTTACATTATTAAATGATGACTTTATTTGATAATTAATAAAATGAATGGAATGAGCAACAAGATTTTAAATGATAATTTCTAAAAATGACAAATAATTGAAGCAAATGGAGTAGAATTTGCATGTATAAACAAAATTTCATTCATTAAAATTATAACTAATACTAGGGACCAGCGCAGTCGTATTCGGCATTTTAATTGTGATAATTCTTCAATTGCATTTTCTGTTGTTTTCTTATTAATCAAATTGCATTCTCCATTGTTTTCATATGAATCAAATTTGGCGATCGCACCGTATTTCGCACACCACGCTTTAGTCTAACGTTATTAATTAAATCTAGAAATATTTTGTGGATGTACGTACGGAATAGGTATATTCGCGACTGTCGTAGTCCAGTTTTATTGTAGATTTTCCAACAGTTTGATGTTTAAGTTCCCATACGAGAAACCAATTTTTGTTGGAAACTGTTCATTTAATCTTCAATGCAACGATCCCCTGCTGCTTGGATTCTTAAGAGGTGGAGTTCATGCAGGTGCGCCTGCGCAATGCTGACTCCAGGTTTGCATCCTGCGCACGCCACATTTAAATCATAATAAAAATGTATAAACAATGGTTCTGCCCAGCTCCTCTCCCCATTCCGCGCATCTTTAATTAAAGGTAATAGTAATTACTAGGCAACACGTGACCCTTTGGGTCAAATAAAATTGATCAAAATCAAACCGTATTCAAAAATATATCCCATGCAGTTAAGTCGGTATCCACAATACAGGATTAAACGAAGAGTATAAATTTCGAATATCTCAGAGCCGACAGACAAATCCTTTATTCCCATATCCACTTTACTAACTTGGCCGACTTATATTCGGCTTTTCTGTGCACGATTTCAAGCAAGCAAGACGACCAGATTTTTAGTATTATACTAGATTTTATCGAAAACAATCTTGACGCGTCTGAATTTGGTTGTGTACGAAAAAGCCGCGGCGGAATAACGTTCCAATTTGCTAAGTCACAGTTTCCAAACCATGCAGACACATACGCAGACTAGACCCAGTGCACAGGGCATGCCGTATTAAACAATATGGGTGGTACTGATGATACGCATGATAAGTTACGCAATTTTCTAATACTCGGCAATGTTTTAACAGTAGCTATTTGTAATACGCGCTGGTAAAGTTTAGTGCGCTCTGATACATTTGTAAATTTGCTTTTGAAATTTTGGTTTGGTTACACCATGGTGACATTCTTTCCTTTAAGTCAAGCTACAAGTAATCGTACTGTTGTCTTCCTTGTATTGACATAGAAAGATCCCAAACTAGGGAAAAGAAAGGGGAATGAGAAACACGGTGACAATTTAGGCAAAAGAAAAAAGTTTTTTGGTATAGAAGGCAAAATGAAAGTCGTGGAAATCCATGAAAATTATAAAAGAGTAACAGAAATTTGCCAGTTAACTAATGTACAAGAATCCACGGTGCAAACTATATAGAAAAATAATGATGAAATTAATAACGCTCTAGCCCACATTTTCATAAATTCTATTGTTTTTAGCATAAAAGATTTGTAGTACACTTGGATTCAAGATCAATGGCAAAAAAGTTGTCCATTGCGCATTAAAGTTATTTTAAGCCACATATCTTCTCTGTTGATTCCAATTACATAATTTCACGCTTCCTAGTTACAACGGATTGGAAATATGTATTATTTCAAGAAATAAAGGATATTATATGATGGTCGTTTCCTCAATTCAACCTCTCATGTTCCCCAAGAACGCAAATGCTAAGAAAATCTATTGATATTTTTGTAAAAAAAAGCTTTTTTAGCCTAATTAGGATTAGTAAATATTCGTACGGAAAGTATTGGCGAGCGGTAAATCTGAAACCATTCTGCCGAATGGGAACAACGCCGCCTGTACGTGTCTTGGAGACGAGTTCAGTTGAGGCTGTGCGATGCATCTCAGAGGTGACGACTGTGTCAGACAAGCCAACTCGTAGAAAGAGTGGGCGATTTCTATTCATTAAACGAAATTATCGACTGAATCTTTACCAGCAGTTTTCAAAAAGCCAGAAGCAGAAAGCATGGTTAGTTGTGTCAAACGGATTTTCATTTGCTTAAGAGATTTGAATTGCTATAATTTGTTGGTAATGTAGCGCGAAACACTAACACACATAGTTTTGTTCGAAACGAACTCTTCTAAAAAAGCGCTCAATCATAGTCTAGATTGAAAAATTACGTGACGACGTCTGCTTGTTTCTGAGTTCTTCTTACAAATGAAGCCCGTTCTTCGTCTCATACCTAATGCAACATCCCTCCATTTAACATCCCAATTTTACGTTTCATACCGAACATCACAATCATGCAGTGCGTCACACAAGCTGCACACACACAAAAAAAATGAAGCGAATGAGTCACGAATGTGAATGCCGACCTCACATATTCAGCACGATTTTGAAATTTAAAGAATTTGTGCTTATGAATCGAGAGTACAAACCTTCCTGATTCTGGTTTACATCAAGCGTCAAATAAAGTTTCGATTTGGATTTCTTGCTCTGAAATATCATGAGAAGCATGATGCAAGACAAGCGCTCGGTTGATGCTTCCGACTTGCAATAAAATCTACATTTTCAGCAACAACCTCATACAATTAGGTGAGTGTGTTGGAATAGTAATTTCAAATCGCTTGGAATGAATTCGACACATCCACGAACGACGATCGGAAATGAGAGAGGAATGCCTGCATTTAAAAAAAACAATTGAAGTTGCAGCCTTCGATGCAGCAGGATAAATTTTTGTTCTTGTCAACGAGAGCGTCTCCAATCGGCGGTTTTACGGGTGGTCGATCAATTTTGAGAAGGGGAATTGGAATTTTTCAAAATTCAATAGAGGAAAGTCAAAAGTGGTGGTAGTGGTAGTTGCTGACAAACATTTAAAAACTCACTGGCGGATATAAAAGTAAAAGCATCACAATTAACAGATGAATTGACAATGGAACAAGGAAAACTGTACAGTCGAGACATTGCACTAAACTGAGCTGAAAAAAGTGCACAGATGAAACGGCACGTCTTGGGAGGAGCCAAAATATGGCGTGGGCCTCCCTTGTACCGGTTTGGGAGGGGGGAGGCGAGGCCCCGTTGTCCCTCTTCCCCTGGCCCACCACGGCCAGTCATAGAAATTTAGCAGTTGAGGTTACAGCCGCTGATGTAGGAAGACAAATTCTTGCCACGACACTTGCTCTTCCAGCCGTACCAGGCGTTGAAGCCATGGCGGTGGTAGATCTTCTTGGCACACTTGACGTCGTCGGAGATGTTGTTGTCCTTCAGCTCTGAAGGGAAAATTATGCTTTTGGAAGAGGGCTTCAAAGCGCAAGAGAATTCCAGGTCTTTAAGTCGGAATGACCAGCGTGGTAGAGCGCCGTGGTGATGATGATGCTTAAGCAATTCACTAAGAAAGCTCTATTCTAATTAATTTTAGATCACACATGGTAAGTCACGAGTTCATGCCCGGCATTACTACTTCACGTAGATCTCAAACCATCCTAGATCTCTAATTAGTTTGTAACTCGTATTTACAATTCGTGAATTAGGGCGATTTACTGTGCACGCGTGTGCGCTAGTTACTCAATGAGGGGCTAGGAATTCAATAGATGTAGGCTTACACTTCTCTGTAAGAAAATGATTAGAGTTTAAAAAATTTGAAACATTTATTCACGGTTGAAAAATTTATTAACAACAAGTAATTCACATCCAAAAACAGGAAAACCATCCAGTGAAAAACGACAGAATAAACTAGAATCAGAATATATGTACCCCACTTGTTTGCCTAAATTTACTCCAAGGCTTCTAGGGTAACCTGTATACAGACGAGAACTTTCAATTTACCGTAAGATAATGTATATTAAATAAAAAGGTTGTCACATATGACTTAATAAGTTGCAATCGAAGCCATAAGTGAATGAGTAGCAATAAGCAGCTTAAGAGTTAAAGAGCAGCAATAAGCAGCTTAAGAATTATTGAGTAGCAATAAGCAGCTTAAGAATTAATGAGTAGCAATGAGCAGCTTAAGAATTAATGAGTAGCAATAAGCAGCTTAAGAATTAATGAGAAGCAATAAGCAGCTTAAGAATTAATGAGCAGCAATAAGCAGCATTAAGAATTCACAAAACGAAGGCTCATTGAGGATTTTTTACCTCGCTAAGTTGCTCAAGAATAAAATGGAACTTTTGAGCAAAGAGCGGATACTAACTTAACTTGAGCCAACCGGAATTTTGTTAACGACTGAAATTATTTGACGCAACGTGCAGGTGAGGTAATAAATTATTCGACATTGTTTGATTTGTTCGTCTAGGAAAAACATCGTTAATTAAAAATTTGTTCTTACATTAATTATCGTTGCTCACAAGAATGTGTCTTCACTGGTCAGAACCACGTCGCTTTTTCAAGAAATTTGCTGCAAAACTTTTGAAAGAAAATTAGTTTTTCTCAAATGATTCATCTTTTCTTGGGATTTTCTCAAATCTTCGATCGTTTCCTGTGGTTTTCCAAAATGCTTGATCGTTTTTCGTTCCCCAAGTACTTGACCGTTTCTCGTGGTTTCCCCAAATTCTTGATCATTTCTCGTGAATTCCCCAAATTCTTGATTATTTCTCGTGGTTTCCCAAAATGCTTGATCGTTTCTCGTGGTTTTTCCAAATGCTTGATCGTTTCTTGTGGTTTCGCCAAATGCTTGATCGTTTCTCGTAGTTTTCCCAAATGCTTGATCGTCTCTCATGGTTTTCACGAAACACACGCTTGAAAATCAGCGCTGCAAGCTAGTGTACTAGAACAACAGCTTAACGAGAAGCAATCAATAGCGGCCGTGGAGGATACTGAGTTTCATTTACCTTTCTTCAAGTCTTCAGAGCAGATTGCAGACACCCGCACGCTGGAGTGAAAACAAGCCACCACATTTACTGAGAAATTACGAGAAAAATGGAAGAAACTCAATT
>VOMN01004667.1:0-15584 GCA_014899125.1 Orchestia grillus | reverse complement strand
TATGTGAATGATATCGAAATAAACGATTTTTCTTTTCTTTCTTTCTTTCTTTCTTTCTTTCTTTTTGACTATATTTGAATAAACCCTTGAATAGGCTACTTATCTTAGCAATGCTTATACCAAAAGTTTTGAAGGTGTTCTGGAATAAAACGCGAAATGAGAGTTCATGAAAGAATTTATTTAAAAAAATTATGAGCACTAATAGCAAATTTACCACATTCATACTCGTATTTATTCGTACCCATCTCGATAATCTGTTGCGAAGCCTATATTTTTAATACCTGAACCCGGACTTTTTCTGTGGTTCACTACATGGTTCTTCCAGATATCAGAAGAAATACTATCACTTAAATACTTGTAAATTCTTGGGTTTCCTGACATTGACAGTTTTCTTAACCTAATAACTAAACCTCACACAAAATTTCGACAGTGTTGAGATCTGGCCTTTGGCTGCCGCAGCAAAACATTAACTTTATTGTCTTTCGACAATTTCTTAACAGATTTTGTATCATAGTATGCTTGGGGTCATTATTATGTTAAAAGATCATATCGAAAGCTGCAGCAGCCTATTTTAGATTTTCACAAAGAATTTTGACGTATTGGTCTTGTTTCATGATTCCTTCAACCTTCACAATGCTTCCAGTTCCAAGGCCGTGAAACATCCCTAAAACATAAGACTTCCAAAACCATGTTTCACAGTTAGAACTGTGTTTTTCTGTTTGAATGCTTCACCTGTTCTTCTCCAGACAAAAAAAAAGTCCCTGTGACCAAATATTCATTTTCGTCTCATATAATCAAGGAACCGATGACCAGAAGCTAGTCTCGTTATTGATGTATTCTCTGGCAAAGGATAATTGAGCTCTAACGTGCCTAATTGTAAGAGGAAGTGTTTTCCTGGGTTTTCATCCTTTCAGTCCTTCCTTATTAATTGTTCTTAGAAGGGATGATCTCGAAACTTCCAGTCCCTTCATCCTGAAATTCTGCTACAAAACTCTGCCTGAGATCTTCGGATTTTTTAGAATAAACTACATGGGTGGGCACCATGGTATAGTGGTGAGCGTGATGGCCTCACAGCCGATAGGACCAGGGTTCGAGCCTCGGCTCAGGTGGGACTTTTCACGTGACCACGAAGTACTTCCCTTGGAAAAGGAAGTTCAAGCCACACATTCCTCACATTCACTACCACACCAGTAGTTGCAAGGCATTTAAAACCCAGCGGTAAAGCGTGTTGGAATAAATAAATGTTCTTGTATTCACTTCTCGCACTGCGTATCTTGCCGATCGCTGCGTGAACTCCTAATTTCTTCGTCGCCGTTGAAGGCTTTGGATGGTATTAAAGTTTTAGTACTTCTGTACAATACTTTGAACAATTTACAGAGCGACTTGAAATTGCTTTCATATTGATTTGTAGCCTCTGCCGTTCGTGTGGGTATCTATGTACAATTTTCAATTTTAAGTCTCCATGTACTGACCTTTTTTGTCTTCCCCATGTTTTCCGAACTGTGGCTAAAGTTGAAATGAAGTTCACAAATTTCAAGATGAGATTTCAGCTTTCTTCTAAAACCAAATATCAGCTGTTAATTTCTCACTTTTATACTCGTACAGTAAAATATGTACAATCCAGAAAAAAAATGAAAATAACAAAAAATATTTGGGAGTTGGTACAAATCATTTTGTTTTCCACAAAAGAAGGACATGAGGAATTGTTATAGAACTATTTTGGAGACCCGTTATTATGGAAATACTTTGCCATCAACATAAACTTCTCGGCTTTCTAGCCCCTCATTGAATTTTTCTAGTATCTTTATGCCTAGTGTCTTAAAATTTTGAGATTTTGAAAGAGAAAAATGGTGTAACTCTCTTTCAAATTCCTATGATATCAGAGTAAAGGCTCATCAACACTGTCAACTTTGGAGCGAATTTCGTATTCTTCAATTCTCCGCGAATAAGAAGACATCTTCCGCTCTGCTAGATTTCGGTGTGTTTGTGTTTTCCAACGGGTTGGAAAACTTTAAACACAATCTTTCGTAGAAGAAGCGAACAGTCCCTAGTTTATGTATTATGGATTTTGTTGTCGCTCGTGAACTGCTTTCTTAATTAATTAATCGACAAAAACTTCTTGTTTTTCATCTATGCTCGTAGATATTTTTGCTAAATTTCTTTGACTGCATGTTTTTAGACAGTGTATTATGACTATACAGCTTATGAATATTTGATTTTATGAAAAAACGATTATTTTGATAATTTATTCATTTGATAAAAGCTTAATATTGCCATATGAGTGTTGTTTGTTTACAGTCTGCACTCGTATAATTCCATGCGTCCGAAAGTACAGTCTTGGCACGATTCAGAAAAGCTTCTGTTGCTGTTTGCATTTTGGTGTATTCGTGATTGTTAGAGAGTTTGATAGCGTAGACGGGCCTTCAGACCCTATAAATAAAATGGCCTTACAGTCCCATTGACAAGCCGTATTAAGAGTCAGGACAAAAGAGTCGAGTGGCTGATGTCTCATTTTGTTATCAAATTCAGTTTGGAGATGTTTAGTGACTTGCGGTATAACGCCTGCCATTGTGAAAGTGTAGAATCACATCTTTTAAGCTCATCAGTAAGGGCTGCTCTCCTGTAAAGTGTTGTTGAACCTGTTAAGGGATGGAAGTAAACTTTGGCGGTTTGTATGATACATGATTTTAATTATGTTCATATTAAATACCATGATTCTCAAAAAAATTTCAGTAAAAATATGCAAGTGATGGCCTTATTTTTCAGTTTTATTCAAGAATATCCAAATTAATGAGATTCTTTTACCTCCATCTTTTAGCATCTCCTAGTGGTGCGACTGTCTCCTGGTCCTACGAGGCCTACTCTTCCTGGTGCTTTGAGGCCTGCCCCTTCTGGTGCAATGAAGGCATGGAAACATGTTATATTATTAAAACGGTAATGTCATACTAATATAGCTTAGAATAAGGTAAAATCATTCGACCAATAGCAGCTGGGTAGTATAGATACGTCATCACGCGTTATCGCTGTTAGGCAGTTGATTGGTTGGGGTGTGCTCTCTTGTTCGTGTAGCGTCCATTGTCATTTGGAGCATATTCTTCTGCGAATGATCTGTGGTCTATCCAACTGTGTGCTTGCTTACTTCCATCCTTAGTAATTTTAGTTTATTTTTCAAGTCATCACGAGTTGACTTCGGTCTCTGGATCACAGTCCGTACTAACTGTCGACCAGAACGCTCGGTTGGCTTGCGAGGACGACCTCTTCGTGGCATGCTGAGAGTTGTCTTTCGTGACTTCCACTTCCATATTAAAATTCCTACTGAACCTGCATGAACACATACTTGAGCAATTTTTGCAGAAATGCCCAATGCCTTTCTTATGAGGCTCCCCGATACGTAACTGTAGGTCTCGACTAATATCTTTCACTCTAGCCATAGTGAAGAAGTTACCAGTACAAGAGCTGATGCCATACTACCAAGTTGCTAAAGAGCGGTAACAGAAGTGCCGGCGTCTATATGTGAATATGTTGGAACATTTACAACCAATAGTTACCAACAAAGGCTATGCATCCACATATAGAGCGATTATTTTGTAATACGCTTGAAACTTTTGCTCCCTTAAATATTAAATTAATATTTTTGATTATTTCTATTGAAAAATTTGAAGTTTCAGGTGTTTCATTTACTAAGACACAATTATGCACCTATAGTGAAATTTGACCAATCTACGTTGAATTAAAATGTAAGAAGTACAGTTTACACCAAAGTGTATTATTTTGCATAACTCGCTACTACCTTAAAAAATAAACACTGATCGTAAACGAAGTTACGGTATTTACTGCATTATCAAAATGTATGTAAATATGTGTTGAACATAAAGTGTGGTTTTGTAACATGAATGTCAAGCAGACCCAACCTCACAATCTCACCGCCAGTAAGCTACTTGTGTAGCGAGTTGCTTTTATGTCATGGTTGGTAAATGCTCTTTGAAAAAATTGCGAGCCTATTTTTCTTCACATGACGCAATTCTTACATTTCTTGAAACATGAACGCCTCGAAAACTAGAAATGATATGTGATAACTTGTTTCGTGTCCAAAATGAGCACCCTAAAATTAGGCTGGACGTATTATTTTTATTCTCTCCTAAATTAGTCAGAATCATTATACCAATTGCCGTGCAGTAGGCATAATAAAAACGTAATAGATCTTAATTTAGTTTCATTATTTTGTCGATTCATTTATAAGATCAGCTATTCCCGTAAACTTCAGAGTCTGAATATTTTTCTCACAATTTGAGTAGTTACGAAGGCCCGAATATCGCTCTTCTCATTGAGGCCCACAAACTCGCCACACATCCCGCTTCCTCATCCAAGAAAAGGTGAGGAAGCGAAACGGGGACGGTGAGGGGTGTTCCCTAAGGATTATAATTATTACTTGGGTAAGGCGACTCCCTACGAAATTTAATTTTGAGGACACCTCCCGCGATGCAGTGTTGGGAACAAACATAGCTCGTAAATTCTTTCGTAGGGCAGGTTTTTATCATAGTTACGTGTAGAGTACGCATACAGTTGACCGAAGTGCTCGCACGACTCTTCACTGACCTTCTCAATTACGAGTAAACCAAAATTTCTACTGAATCGCTAGATGTGATGAAACAAAACGTTTGCATACAATGTGTAATTTCTCTCACAATATGGCCGACTCGCCGGATTGAATTTCGGTATACATTCCTACACCCACGCACCACCGATTTAGATGTCAATCGTCAGGGAAACAGATATCGCAGGATAAAAACACATGTAGGGCTTCGCTTATACCTCAGGAGTACAGACTACATTCGTTTAGTAATAGAGCCATCGGCTCAGTCACTTGCCGTGCGGTATACATAGAAATTGTCTCGTCGCCAAAGATTCTTTCATCGCCTGCACGCCTGCAGGCACTAGCACCGATTTTTCTACTGCATATGCCAAACAATTTATAAAACGTTCAAATACATAATCACGTTTAAAGAACGTATTAACACGGAAATATTTGATCTCGAGTGAATACCTCGAACATCGGCAACCTTTACCCTATACCATCAGAGAAAGAGGCTTCGAGTTGCAAATCTAAGGAATTTTATTACGCTGAGGACAGCACTGAGGATTATAATATACTAACGCCCTTACCTTGTTCGCTGAGCACAGCACTGTGGATTATAATATACTAACGCCCTTACCTTGTACGCTGAGCACAGCACTGAGGACTATTATATACTAACGCCCTTACCTTGTACGCTGAGCACAGCTCTAAGGATTATGATACGCTAACGCCTAAAGAGTTTTGACGTCGACTTAATGAACTCTCTTCAAGCAGATGTAATAAACAAAACCAGCTCAATTTAGGAGCCAGGCTCAACAGCACTGCTTGCTCATAGTTCTACTATAAACACACGATTTTTATACTAAACATTTATCCCAAGAAAAAGTTGATGACCATCTTGGACTAAAATTACTCGACTCGAATAATATTCTAGCTGCTTCGTTAGCATTGAAACAGGCCTGTAGTACCAACTTTAGCGAATGCTGGAAGAAATATTTGTGTAATACAAAGAAAGTTTTTCCTAATCATTGTGATCACATTTTGTCGATAGAATAACGAATATATTATTTGGCTACACGCAAGAATCTCCTGCGTTTAGCTGTCCACATTATGTGTGGTGGTGCATTTACGATGCTTATCATCCTTATGACAGGCTGAGAGTGATCAGCTATTAAATTTATCTCTTCAACTATCATCAAACATAATACTACTCGTTAGCAACCTATTATCTCAGCTGCAGAGAGCAGAGGAGAGGGAATACCACGAATTGCTATTTAAAAAAAATTGTACAACATTAAATTTATCCCTGAAATAGGTGAGATTGGAATTTTTAATCCTTAGCTATTGGTATCCGCATATGGATAAGACAGCAGTCCTACGGTTTGATTAACCGGAGGCTAATACAGCAGTCCTACGGTTTGATTAACCGGAGGCTAAGACAGCAGTCCTACGGTTTGATTAACCGGAGGCTAATATTAAGAACGACAACATAAAACTGAAAAATTATTACATTGGTTGAAGGGACACGTGAAGGATATCATGATGCTTAGCGCAAGCAAAAGAGGTAAATGAAATAAGTTTAACGGGAACGGTATTTGTGTGAAGATCTGAAATAAAATAAATAACTGTTTGCTATTGTGAGTTCAAAATTACAGCAATCCATATGACCATGGCCGAGTAATAAAGGAACAAATAAATAGTAGAATTCATTTAATGTTAAAGAAGTATAAATCTATCGAAACTTATAAAAAAATTGTATTGTAAACATCATACATATGAATGAAGTCCTCCTTGAAGAACGACTGTCGTTTAAGGGATTTTCCTCTCGTTTACAAATGATTTAAAATTCGAAAATTTGTGAACTCTATCCTAAAGCTGAATCGTCTAAAAATATCAAGAGGCCACGCCGTGAAGTGTTACACCCATGTTACCGCATGGGCTGAACAGAATGCAGTTTATAACCAACGTTGCATGCAAGAAAACAGTCCTGCAGCGGCTATTGACCAGTCAGAGGTTGTTTGAATGAATACCTACGGGGTGGAAACGGACTGATTAAATTTACAAGATCACGAAAGAATATTTTGTGACTTTACGAAATAAATAACGTTATATTTGACTCGCGCATTGACAGCGTGATACTCACTCTAACGTATCATAAAATTGATAAAATAGTTCTTCATTATCCCTGGTGTTTGACGGTCTCCCTGAAATAGCCTTCATGACTGAGCACAGAACTGAGTCACGCCTTCAGCCGAGAAAGAACCACTGCATTTCAAGCTTCCGTTGGTTTTGTCCGTTCAAGATTGAAGTTCCTCTAATTTTAGCAGACTCTGAGTGCTCATTGCTAAAGTTAGTCGGCGCCGCCTTCGCTGTCGTCTATTTCTGAGAGAGAGATGTGCTCGCGAGGGCAGGTGGCGTGCAGCCCTCGTCGCTGGGGGCCCCACTGTGCAGTCCAGTGACTCGCACGCCCTGCAGTGCAGCGACTCTCACGCCCTGCAGTGCAGCGACTCTCACGCCCTGCAGTGCAGCGACTCTCACGCCCTGCAGTGCAGCGACTCTCACGCCCTGCAGTGCAGCGACTCTCACGCCCTGCAGTGCAGCGACTCTCACGCCCTGCAGTGCAGCGACTCTCACGCCCTGCAGTGCAGCGACTCTCACGCCCTGCAGTGCAGCGACTCTCACGCCCTGCAGTGCAGCGACTCTCACGCCCTGCAGTGCAGCGACTCTCACGCCCTGCAGTGCAGCGACTCTCACGCCCTGCAGTGCAGCGACTCTCACGCCCTGCAGTGCAGCGACTCTCACGCCCTGCAGTGCAGCGACTCTCACGCCCTGCAGTGCAGCGACTCTCACGCCCTGCAGTGCAGCGACTCTCACGCCCTGCAGTGCAGCGACTCTCACGCCCTGCAGTGCAGCGACTCTCACGCCCTGCAGTGCAGCGACTCTCACGCCCTGCAGTGCAGCGACTCTCACGCCCTGCAGTGCAGCGACTCTCACGCTCTGCAGTGCGGCGACTCTCACGCCCTGCAGTGCAGCGACTCTCACGCAGTAGGCTGACTCCCACTCAGCAGATCATGCACCGACAGCACGTTTTGTTTTTTCAAGAAACAGCTCTTGTGCGTCGTTTTACCACGACTTATTTCACACGTCCCCATATTATTACTTATGAAGTTTGATGCGACTAATTAATTACTATTTACACGTGATCATTATTTTAATTTTCTCGTGACAGTAACAAAAATAAGCATAAAAAATCAAATGTAATATTCTCCGAATACTCCCCATTGCCCATGATGTATCCAAATTTATCTCTGTGAACTTAATTATCTCGCGATGCTGAGCTTGTAGTGTCAATTGTGAGGCTCAAAGTTCATGATCAATGGTAAAAATGTATGTTTAAACATCCTTGTCTTGATTAGACCATCAACATTCAACCTCTTTTTGAGCTTATAATAAGTGATCTTGCTGAAACAGATTAAGTTTCAGTTTAAAGTTCAGCTGCATTTTCATAAAAAATTGCAGGACGTAAAATATTGCAAAAGTTCTTAACGTAATTTTGTACGCAATGAAGTTTTACCCACACCCGATCGAGCTAATAGCCTCTCCGTTCGCTAGATATGCGAGAAAAAAGTTTTACAAAGGAATTACCCTCACTCTTTGTTCCGTAAATAATCATGGGGGGCTGGAGCAATAAAAGTATAACCGGAGAAAAATGAAACTTCGTAATTCCTGATTTAAAAAATATTAAATAATATTAATTAACCATTCGTGAGATGATACGGGAATTGAAAATTGAACTTATCTAAATCTCAATCGGAAAATGTCAGCAATTTTATGGGCCGATCTACTCCAAATTGACTGAAAATATAATCTCTTGAATAGCCGCACCATACAGTTCATGCGCAAACTCGACTGTCTAGAAAGCGGCTTCAATCCCTTTATTTCTACCGAGACTTGTTTAATTTTCCGGCCACGGACGGCGTGGGCTACCAATTGAGCCCACTAGACTGATTATGACCTCAGGCCAACGATTGCGATACGCGTTGACTGAAGGTTCATAGAACTGAGCAGTAACTCTTCAATAGCCACATTAGTCAGCTGAAATAAACCCTCACTAAAAGCCAAAAAATAAACCAGGGTAAAAGTGCTCTAAAAAATAGTCAACTCACTAAACCGATTTTAATGCGTGAAAGAACGTGCACTATCGAATTTGAACCCGAAATTAGTAAAACGTAGATTTTCTATATATTTCTGTTGAAAATGAGTTCTCACATTCTTTAAGGTTTACTCTACGTAAGAATGCTGAGCAGCTATTACGCTCAACTTCACGTATCAAGAAATTGGACTAATATCGACTGATGCGAGTTTAGTGAGTTTTTCATCTATTGAGGCGTACAAATCAGTTACAATTATTTATCTTTCACTGCTGAAAGGACCTTTCTTGCTGCATTTTGAGAGAAGGTTAGGCTGGAGTACCTTAGATAATCTCAATATTGGAATTATGACAAAGAAAATACTTTTAAAAAACATTTTTTATTACACGGTCATTTCATAAAACTGAACGTTTCAGCTGTATCTGAAGCCATTCTCAACAGCTTTAAAAAAAGACAAAGACATGAAACAAAATGAGTACAATTTATTAAACATAAGTTACCAAAGTATGGAAGAACATATACAGAAATAAGGGATTTTGCGTATAAAATGCAAAAACAAATACATAAAATGCAAAAACCTATGATAGAATTTTGAGTGGACACGACGATTGCATATTGTTCAATTTTGGTTGAAACTTTGAAATGCGCAAAGGTTCTAATATATTCAAACTAGTGGCATTAGAGTTAAGATTAAAAACTTAACATTGAAAAATCTGAAATTGATACTCTGACATCCCATTTGAAAGCGAGTTCTCTGACTGACTAATAAGGAGGACTAGCTAGAATTGAACCTGTCCTTGGAGGCCGGCCTGCATGCTCGTGGAATCGAGGTCTAAGATTCCGCTGTGAACATCCAACATAATCAGACCCACATAGTGGGCAACAATATCTGTAAATGATTCCAGAGCAGAGTTCTGATGGTAAGAAATTCTTGAATTTAAACAGAGAGCCTAACGTAAATTCATTGATCAGAATTGGAATAAAATCTATACAGGGGAAGAACTTTGCTACCAAACTAGACAGATCCCTCATAAGCTTATCAGACTCTTTTTCGTTAGAAGGTAAACCAAAGTGCACCTTCTTTTTCTGCGCAATCACCCGTAAGGCCGAGGGAACATACTTCAAATCTAAAAATTTCCTGCCTATTTTAAACATTAATTGAGCGGGAAAACAATTCTTATGAACAAAGTCTTAAAAAATTCAATTCTTGGTGCATTGTGAAATAATTTGAACTGATATCGAAGGCGCAAGTTACTAGTGTTTTTAAACTATTGAGCTCAAAGCGAAACGGACAAGAACTGAAAATACTAATTTCAAACCCGTAAACGTGTTTTTGCGATACACAGATGTAGTGAACTTATTGTGCGCTTTTTCTACTGAGCAATCAAGAATTGGCAACCTATTGTTCACCTCGCAAAAATTGGGTGCTTGAGTATAATCCTTGAATAAAATAAAAATATCGTCTACATATCTTCTATAAAAAAATGGTTCAAAATCGGTATGACATTGAGAAAGCCATTCCTGTTCATGGTAGCATATGAGTATATTGGTGAGAGTTGGGGCTAGCGGTAAACCCATGCCCAAGCATTCTTACCCTTCACTCCTGAAAACTCAGAAAACTATTATAGTTGCAGTTAAAGCAAAGGCATGTCTTTCTGTTTCTTGGGTCAGCGTTTTAATTTAAATCGATTATCTGAAATAAAAAACAGCATTAAAAAAAATTCGAATATGTAATGCACTGAAAACGATTTGTCCTCGAATAACCCTCGCGCCCCGTTTATACAAGAAGCATTTCGCTTATCATCTTCATTGTAGATTAGACCAGCAACTGCTACACACTTACTTCCTTTTTCGCAATTAAAATTCCTGTATCACTTCTATCTAAAAAACGTACCTCAACTCCCGCGCTTCCATACGCCAGACACCATGCACTATGCATTTAGCTACGATGTTTCATGTTCTGCTCAGTTTCTTGTTGCGTTTTTCATACGATGGCTCCGGTTTCTTTCAAACGTTTGGACTAGTCGAAATGCATGTCCAGTTAGCCCGCTTGACAGATTACTCCGTCAAAATCCTTCCCCTTCAGTTAGACCAGAGGTAGGTAGTCAGCGTCAGATGACAAAAAAAAATGGCACATAGCTTATTAGTGGTTTCGTAGGTTTACACACGATATCAGTATACGTATATGCATATACCCGGTGTTCGGCAATCAATACTTTGTGAAGCCCAACACGCTACAGAGGAACACTTCACATCCTTTTAGTATTCTCCTTCCAATGAGCATAGGCCCATCCGCATGGCTGGTTTGGGAAATAACCGTAAACACTTGGATTTCCATGGCCATGAGTTCCTTACGCTGTCCCGTAAAAGGCACCGCCCAACTCGCCGCTGCTGACGTCGGTGTCTCCCCATTGTCCGACGGGCCAAATTCGTTCGTGAACGTCCTACAAATAATTTCTGCAGTGGTGGCTGAACTTCGCAAACGATGTCACTAGTGTCAATCGCTCCGTCCCACATGGACGACAAATAGCAGTCTATATCCCAGGGGCTCACCGATGCCGCGGACAACTCTATGTGGAGCTGCTGCAGTGCTTCCGCATGTCGAACCGATGACCGTGTGCCTTCCTCTTTCCGGAACAAAAGCATTGTGTCAAAGCCAAATGCCGTGTGATATCGTGTGATATCGTTCATATCGTTGTGGGCTTCATGGTGTGCTGCTAGCGTGTTGGCCTCGTAACCGAGAGGACCCTGTTTCAAGTCTCGGCTCAGTCGTCGAGGCATTTCACGTAAGCAGGGAGTACTTCCCTTGGACAAGGAAGTTTAAACCACACGTTCCTCGCATACCTCACCACGCCATTAGTTGCAAGGCATCGAAAACCCAATAAAACGTGTTGGAATTAATAAAGGTTTTTTTCAAAGGTTCTTATAGGTTTTGAAATTAGTTACGAATGGTAGCACTTATACTACAACTACTCCGTCTCCTAGCTTCAGCAGGTGATTAAATGACGTCACTGCGACACGCAAATCCGTTGTTAGTTTTAAGATTTAAACACAAGGAGGTGATCTTAATAGTTTATTTGATAAGCATGAAACAAAGACAGGCGCTGTGGAAACCACAAACGAGCTAGCAACAACCAACCATAACGTTTGGAGCAGACCTAAAGACAGAAGGTAACTGCGTAACCCATGCCTCCGCAGACGAGGCTACACGAGGATCTTTCAGAGACTTCCAGACAACTACGCACAATGTCATTAATAGTTTGATTCAACAAGTAAATTATCGATGTGCTTATAGTCCCTGCTCTAAGTAAGGCTACACGTAAGAGAAAACAGCAAGTTCAAAGAAAAGATTCAGGACGTACTATAGAGAATTTCAACATCTGATACCGAGGCTGGGTCACGCACTCTCATCAATTCTCCCTGGGGGCACATTCCTGGTTTCCCCATTCGGATAGAGTTCTCCACTCACCCGACTCGGAGGACGCATAGTGGCATATGGAACCAGAGGTGTAGAGGTCAATATTGCTGAGTACTCCTCTATTCACAATCTCAATAAATCCACAAAGACTCTAGCCAAATTTATCACCCGAATTAACTGTATCTCATTTTTTTCAGTTACTGAATGAAAACTAGAGAGTTCAAGAGTTATTTCTTCACCTTCCCAGACCTACCTGTTAGTTAACGTTCCGCATCTAAATTAAACTGAATCTACAGCTGTTCTGTCCATTTTATCCTTAGCCTCAACTTGGGTACTTCAGAACTCTGCAACCTGTTTGGCCTAACCCTACTACACCTAGTTGCCTGTTCACTATCCGGCCCTTCAACCGTTTTACTAGCTGCACAATATCGCTTCAGTTGCCCAATGTGTACGTTAACCTTTTTCACTCTCTTCATGAAATGTCGGAAAGTATAGGTTACGCCATATGACGAACGTCTAACAACCCTCAAGACACCGAAAAGCGGAGATAACTTTGACACCTTTGCCCCTGTCCCAGAAGGCATTTTACACAACGTAAGGTCTCTCGGCTCCAACAAAGTAAAGCCTGGGCCTACATCTCTCCAGACGTTTTTCCGCTTAGGTGGTTCGGGCAATTCTGGCCAAGCCAGCTCGTTTACGGTAAACTATACTGGTGCCTTACCAGTGTGACAATGAGTAAGTTTATTATGTTGTAAAATTATTGATCGCTGGTCATTCTAACTAGCGAGATAATTACTGCACACGGCAACTACTCTCACGAGGATATTCAGTCATACGTTCCACAGCGTCATTCGTGTGGGGCGTACACGGGGTACTGAATTACTCTCTAATCCCGTACTCAATAGCTTTTTGAATAATGTACCTTGAAACTCCGAGCCCTTATCTGATCACAACACCTCCTGGGTTTTTGGAACTCTAGCCAATATCCTCTGCTCCAGAGCTGTTTTCGCTGTCTTAGATCGTATGAGCAAGGCATGAGAAAACTTAGAACATAAGTCAACACCCACTAGTAGCCTAATATAACCCCGTGGTGTTTTAGGCAGCTCTAGAAAGTCTACCGCATAAATATCGTAACGGTGTTTTGCTCGATTGCTAATCTCGAGCAATGAAGTCCTTTGATAGCTCACTTTTACGACATTGACTCGTATGGCACTTTCAGATCACCGAGTTTATGATCCCGTGCAAATTTCACCTAAAATAATAACGCCATATATCGTCATACAGTTTTTCTCTCATGTGTGACAAATATTCATGAGATGCTGTAAACAACGTTGACAATGGCTACTCCGATTCATTGGCGCGTCTTGTTTTTCTTCTCGTACCGTCCATGTAAAACACGGCTTCTCATTTACTCATGTAAATCTCCCTAAATACCGGGCATATTCATGAAGTCCCGGCACTTGCCTACCAGTTTCTAGTTCTCGCTTCAATTGAGCCAACGTCTAGTCATTTGATTGGTGAATTTTAACTCGTCGACTACGATTCTCCGCACAGGTAAAATTACATGCCGACTAATATCTCTACTGTGAATTTTAAAACGAAGAATTTTGGTTTCACAAATTTGGGTACTCTATTAATTTTCTTTCTAATCTGAACTAGGTTATTCGATTGATGATGACAAATTTGACGGAAACTCAAAAATTTGTACTTATACATGATAGTGCTTTGGTTACATTAGGTTAGGTTAGATGGTCGCGTGTACCATATATGACCCACTCCGGAGGCAAAGTGTTAATTTCCTCCAAAGAGTCTCCCAACTGTAGGCATGCTATTCTTTACCAACCATTCATTTAACAACATTTACCAACATCCAATCTTTACCAATTGATTAAATTTGCCAAACATTTCAAGTGAATTCTATTAGTCTTCCACAAGTTTCACAACTACTAATTCCCTGGCCTACAAAATACACCTACCTCACCTCCAGTTAAGTTTACAAACGCTTGGGATCCCCTTTATTTTTAACTACAAAGCGCGATTCTCATCCGAAATTTTATGAGACGAACCATAGCTGTTGGTGGTCTAAGGATTTCATTTGCGCATCTCTCGCGCCACTCATCCGTACAGTCCTGATCAGGCGCCACATCCGGAATCTCAAAAATACTTGGTCCCCCAGGAATAAAATGAATCGATTAGCTTTTCCATAGTTAATACTTCCGAGTCTGGGTCAGTCTGTCGAATCGTACTGGGATACCAACCTTACGGAAGGCAATCTACAACTATGTTAGTTTTCCCGTACACCTACTCTACCTCGTACTTCCCCAGCAGCTTAAGTACCCATTAATCGATCGTCAATATTTTTGGTTTCATGCATGCATGGTAATGGCTGATGATCCGATCGAATCACGAATTAACGTGCAGCCAAGTAAGTTTTACAATGATTTACTGCTAACCTAATGGCTGTCAATTCGCAGTCAGTTGCTCTGTATCTTAGTTTAGACTTAATAAATGGCATACTTACAAAACCTATCACACGCTCTAAACCCTTCTACAACTGGGCCAGCACTACTCCAGCTCCACTTGCATCTGTTGTGACAATGTAAGGACTACCAGATTCGAAATCTGGAAATGTGTATATTATGTGGATAATAAGTGACTCTCTTCACTTGTACTGGGTTCCGTGCTCAAACCGGTTTCCTACGTTTTTGTTTTCTGTACCGCATAGCCAGGTAGTCAGGTTGCGCGGAGATCTAACGATACTCCGCGGGAGAAATGAAACACGCTGTACTTATTTCACAAATTAATTAAACATGGCGACTTCTACGAGTCGTGAGAGAATATGCTAAGTAAACGGGGTAAAGGAGACAATGACAGTGACTCGCAGTATTGAGCGTCGCATTGAGATCTGAGCCTACTGGAAGATTTAGACGCAATTAATTAGCCTAATACTGAAATGATTTAACTCAGAATTCTATTTCCCTAACTCTCCCACATTTGCGGACTTGCAGAACGAATATACAGCAATTCAGTTTGGCAGACCGCAAATGAGCTGCTCTAGGGAGGTTATCGCAATATTTTAATAGAGATTACTTTGAACGCATCAGCTCGTAGTTCGAAGAAGTTCTCATTTCCAGCAAGTTCTCGTTTTCGGACCTATGACAAAGAATCCAGCCAATTTCGAGCCTAGTCTGACGTCCTGCGTCTTCTCTATCATCTCTTCGGAGGAGACCAAGCTATTTCGTGAACCTAAAATACAAGATAAGTCTTTACAAAGTGGGTTATTTCTATCCCACCTCATTACAAACGCTTGTAGCATGCGGTAGCATGACATTTTTAGCCAGTCAATTTTGAAGTAAGACACTGATAAAAGATCATTAACTAACTCTAACAATTCTCAAATTCAATCCACCATCAAAGTGTGCTAAAAATTCAAACGTTA
>VOMN01004662.1:0-50079 GCA_014899125.1 Orchestia grillus | reverse complement strand
CTTCTTCACTGACCAGTTTCTTCTTCTTCACTGACCAGTTTCTTCTTCACTGACCTGCTCGCTGTCGAGTCACCGAGTCCTGACCAGCGTGTATCGTCAGCAGGTCCAGAGGCGAACCGACGATACAACGGTGCAGTTAAGGCAGCTATCATCCCAATGGCTTTGTAGGATGTCTAGCGATTACTTGTTTTGTCCGCTCTTTCGATGGCGGAGTTGTCTTAACTTGATGTTAAGACGATTCAAAAAGGGTAAAGGTTGTTCAGGTGCAGCATACTTCAAGGTTTTATACGTTCGTGTGTACCCAATAAAAAATTCGTTCCTGGAAATGACTGTCAGAATGTTGTGTTTGATCCCGACTTGCAATGTTTGAGCCGTGTTAGGAGCAGTTGCATTTCTTTTGTGCACCAATGAAGCCGGAGAGTCGTTGGTAGTCGATGTACGTTGAGGTTCGTTTTATAGTGCTAAATGCTCATCTATCAATGGGAACCTGTGTTTGAGAATTAAATCACGTTCTTTCAAAGAACAGATTAGCGTTTGGGGCGTTAATCATTGGCTTTGAAGTCGTCAATGCTGCTTGCTGTTCTGGTGCCCAGAAAAATGTTCCTAATGAATATAGAAACCGATACTAAATATTTTACTAAGATATATGTTATACTCAAATGAATGCTTACATATTGTGTATGTGCCTTAGTCTAAGTGCGATGTTAAAAGGTCGACTAACTACGTACATAGTGTCTCTCACGAGGCATAGGATAGGCAATAGGGTTAGGTTTGTCTATTGTATGCTAAGGGGAATACTGTTAGGTTACTTCAGGTGTAGAAAAGTCTTCGAGACTTCTGTCGTTCGTGCCCATTTTACTTCCTTCAATTTTCACACCTTCTTCGCTATCTCTTCTGTCTTTTCTTCCTCTTCTTTGTTAACTTCCTGTTTCGATGCGCACGGGATCCTGTGTGGGGACACACCTTATGCTTAGGTTCCCTGCTCTTTAGAGTCCATACTTAAATGGTCCCTTCTCTTTCGGTGGCACACAGTTTTAGTCACTGAAGCGCTGCAGTCTATGCCAGTACTGCCAATAATACAGCGATTTAAAGTTGGGTCGTACTAAATTCCTAGCTCGGTTTTATTAAATGTTTATCGACGAAGAACTTGCCTTCTCTTCAGGAGATCAGAAAATTGCGAATCCAAATGCTCAACCAATAAAATAATTCGTGTCCTGTAGAGAAGCTGTAGCTATTTTCTGTTTTATCTTCTATAGTATTGTTTTATTCTGGGTCTAGTCGACAACCACGAGCACGAAACTTGAACGATGTGTTAAAACAAAACGCGGTAGTGATCCTTAAAACAAACGCCGTGCAGAAATTTCAGTGACATGCGAGTCATTTCTGGGTTAGTTCGCTGACAGGTCAGGACGTTGTTCGGAAGTAACCGTAAACTCGGAACGGTAATAACCGAGATCGGTGTTCGTGGTCCGGAAACCTCATTTGGGGGTTTGGTAGCAGTAGCCCCCAGCTGCTCGGACCTGTCTCAGCCAACTGGACCAGCTTCTTCAGACTCTTCTTGCGGCTGAAGACCCTTGCTGATCGTGGTACGGGGCCGGTGTACAAAACCTGTTGTGATTTTAGGCCTGACGCAGTACCTTAGTAGTAAACAGTTACGCCGAAAAAAGCGGGCTGACCCTTCAGAAGATCGTGGTGTTTATGCGTACTGCAATTTAAAGTTTGTAAAGTTCAAAGCTTAATGCATGCTAAAATAGTATTATTGATGTTTTTTTTTTAGATGTGATACTTTAGTTGATATCAATTTTCTATTTTAAGAATTAAAGTGACGATTGTTTGTCGCAAAAAGTGTCTTTAGGAAAATGAAATATTGATAGTTTCCCCAGTAATTTATTTTCACGAAAAGCTCTGCTAGAAAATAATTGTGATATCGAGAGAGAGCTCCTCTATCATACAAATCATACAAAAAAAAACAAATAATAATACTGTTTTCTCCTGATAACTACGGAAAGACCACAAATAGCTATTTTCTTTTCTTTATTATTGAGGGGACTTCGAATTAAATGTCGGCCTTCGTTTTTGGTTTTTGTTCTTGGCTTTGTTGAAGAAGCTTTATAATTTAGGTTACACAGAATACTAGATTAGATTCTTGTCCGAGTTTCTGTCGCTATATATTAACCCATATTAACCCTGGCTAATTTTACGGCTTCGGTCAATTAGTTTATGATCACATGCATTTTAAATCGTTTTTGTGCAAATTCGGTACAAGTAATAACTAACTAGTAGATCATAAATGATGTAATTTCTCTGAAATAATTATTTCTCGTCATTTATTGTACTTTAACTTTTTAGTTGTCTTTGAGCGAGTACACTGGGTTTGTATGGGTTTATGTGCAGAATTCAGTAGTTGAACAGTCAACTAAACGGTCACATTAAGTGTATTTTGCAGCGTTCGGGCAAACTTAAAGTGTAAATGCTTGAAAACTCTTGTAATTTACTGTGTGTAACCTACAGTCGGAAACAGGCGGTAGCTGCAGCATCGCAGTGGTGTAATTCGATATGCGTGTCCGTACACATGAAAAACGTTCGTCAATCATGCCGTCGTACTGCTTCGAAAAAGCAGCGTGTTCTCGTCGCAAAAAATGTAAATCAGGTCACCACAATTTAGCTCTTAGAAAAACTATTGAATTCAGTTGTGAAACCCCGTTTTTCACCTCACAAAAACCACTGTGAACTTGGGACTTCAGAGTGTTCTTTTGCGTCCCCAATACGAAGTGGTGTTATGAGGTGACGATGGCAGTCCACAGGCTTTTTCTTTCAGATGTATTGTACTGGTATGAACTTTAGAATCATGTTGTATGCCTTCATATTCGATCATAGTGTACTCAAGTGTAACTAATCCAGGGAAATATTTTATTTGAGTGAGTGTTATAGTGTTTTTAAATTCATGAAATATTCTGTAGGAATTGAAGCTTTGAAGGAATGAATCGAAATTCTAGGCACTGCTTAACACAGAGTTTTTCGCCGGTAGGAGAAAAGATTTCACGTGTTTGTGCAAAAAGTCATTAGCATGGAACGCTTATTGATCAACGAAAAATAAATTTCACCCCTCGTAAGTTTCCGTACTATATACAGGTATTCCTATATCTGTATACAGATATTCGTTGGTTAGTGTATTTGAACTGTGAGTTACGCTGAGCTGGACGAGTCACATTCAAATATTTTCATATTAATCATTTTTCAATGAGACCTTTTGCTTTTGAATGCAACCGCGAAGTGCGTGACTACAGCGCAGACGAACGCCGCTCTACGCCGCCACAATTGGACCATGAGGCGAGAAGGGGTCCTTGAGAGCGCCCATACTTGAGAAAGATTTAAAAGGAGCGACTCTCCAAGACGGACCTACTTGTGAAGGTCATTGTTTTGGTGGGCTTAAGGAATGTCATTCGGGTCACACCCACAATTACTGAAACGCTCTTTGCACGGTCACAAAAATGCGCTTTGCATCATCCATTCCATGATTTTAAGTTGCACTTTTAATTTCAGATTTCAATGCAAGCTCGAATTTTGGCTTTCGCGCCTCCCTTGACGCACATGAAGGGGAGCTTAGATGAGTTGCTCTTCAGAACCCAGTGCTGCGAACAGCCAAGACTTCAACTATTTTCTGGCTTAGGAAATGCGTGTTGCTAACTTGGAGCGCGGACGCTGTCCAATAGCTGTTACCTGTCATGCTGCTTCTTCGGAACGGCGTCTGTGAGGATTTTTTCGTCAGGCCAGAAGTAGATTGCTGGTGTGAACTCGAACGCTTTTTCACTCCTGCTGAACCGTTTCTTTTTGAGTGTGCGTGAAATTAGCTGTCGATGTTTATTTTGTGAGCAATTGTTATCCTTGATTCAGTTTTGAAAAGCTTGTGCATTAATAATTTGGAAAATAGTTTCGGGAGTTTTTCTAAGGCTCCTGCCGGGGTCTTTTTACCCGTAACAACATATTTGAAAACGAATTGTTAATTCGTTCAGAGGCCAGTTCATATACGTTTTAGCGGATTTATTGTACCGTCGTTTCCTAACGTTAACAGCTTTATTAACATCATGTTTATTATTGTACTGAGCTGCTGCATGCACCAGAAATTTTAAAGCATCGAATTAAGTACATATACGCTTAGTTTTCGGACGCTTTTTTTCTTCCTGTTGTTTTCAACAGGAAATGTTATGGACGAGTGAACACAAAACATGAAGATGCATATTATGAGTGCAAGATTTTGAAATCTTCATGATCCGTCAATACTAGAGCATATTTTAGAATTGGTAAATATTTATAGTATGCCATATATGTATTATATGTCCCTAGTCCCTCCAGGTGCGTTTACAGCAATGTTCATCTTTTCTTCAATCAAAAACTATGTCAAAGATTCGTTTCTCAAATTGTCACTACTCAAGTATGGAATAATTCTGTATAAGACTGTAAAAATCAAGCATTAGTTACCTCGATATCATGTTTGCACGAGCGCCCCGACACTGCGGGCTTGGGACTCTTCCTAAAGTGGAGATCACACCTTAAAATAATTGTGCTGGCATGGAGGCACTCCTCTACCGTCTCGGCCCTACGTGTACACGTCACCTACAGCCTTGCTGGAGCGTCTACCAACACCAGCTCGCCATCGCAACAAATATTGCAGTTTAGGATTGCTCTCTCGTGTTCTTTTTTTAAAGTTTGATTTGTCATTGCCATTTTACGTTAATTCATGAGCTAGACACGCTTTCACTACTCAATGTACTCTGCATTAGAAGATTTTTATCGTCAACAAAAAGGAAGGTCATTGCATGGTTGCCATTGAAGATTGTAAAAATACACGAGCCAATCTTTGTTTTGCAGTTTCATTATTCTTTTATTAGAGACTGTAAGCACCCTAATTAATTTGAGTTTGCTTCAAAATGATCTGCAAATTTTCCTAAATATCTGAGAATGCAATTGTTGTTGCTTCTGAATTTGAGTGATTATTCAGCCAGAAATGTTTGTGCTCGCGAAAATGAATGATTGAGAGCATAGTACTTGACTCTGAGGCATAAGACGACAATGCATAGATAATAAAGGCATACATGCTACTATTCATAGGTGGGTAGTTGCATCGTTGGATGAGACCTACATTTCGACATTGTTTGTAATTATATCTTATTAGTTTTACAAGTACACTGCTAAGATAATGTTACCATATTATTTAGTAGTTCTTTGGTTTTGATCATTGACGTGTTATGTTGGAAGTTGTCTCGTATTCTGGATGATGAAGTCAGAGAGAGGACAACGTAGTGAATTTCTTACTCACTCCAGCTGTACTTTGTATTCCACGGTCGATAGTTTACAAACGTTGTTTTGTGTTGAATTTTGTGAACGATGTTTGTGAAACACAACCTGGCATGCAGCGCTTGTGTGTGGGCTGCACAGCCAAGGTCTCTGTCAACGATTTTAAACTTCGTAATTTCCAGTATACACCTGCATGTCGTAGTTCACTTTAGTATGTTCTAAAGCCTATTTGTTTAATTCAATTTTGAAGTTTTATTCTGCATTCAAGTAAGCTACTTTTCTCTTACCTTCGTGCTTCTCGTGAGACTTCTGATTTGAAAATACGTAGGAGGAAATAGGCGACAAAATTGAAATATACTGAATGAATAAATCTCGGTTTCGTGAGATATGAGGCACCAAAAATAACCGAAACGGTTCTCTCCTCCGTCGGCCGAACGGTGGAAACTCCATATCGTGTGCGCTCAGCAGGATCTCCATGAAGGGCTGCGTCATTTCGAAGTATGGAGTGGAAACCCTCCTCCGGCAGCGAGGGTTTTCCAGTGAATACATTCCCTAGAACGAACTTTATACTAGAATCGTTTTTCAGCCTAATTATATCTTCGGAAAGAAACTCTCAAAAAATACACTGCTCTCACGAATTTTGTAATGTCGATGGGATTTTTTGAGGTTCACAGTAGTCACTCAGTGTTACCCTAGTTCGAATCTCCAGGACTGGAGTTATGTTACTTCTATTGAGGCTGGGACTATTCTCATTCTTTCTTCAAGCGTTAATCCGTTCGTTTAGGACGGACTAATCAACTATATAGAAAGATACATAACGCTTGCATCAAATAAGAGTTCGTAAAGCCACAGCTCTCAGCTCAAGGTTCTTAAATTAATTATTTTGGTAAATTAATTTCTAATCCTAGCTTTCTTTCTGCAAAAGTAACTCCCTGAGGCGGTATTTCATTAAGGATTGTTCCTTTGCTGTCTCCACTACGGATGTGGTGTATCACTTGCACTGTACTGGTAGTCATCGCTATGACCATTGACAAATTCTGCCGATTTTGTACTGGTTTGATGTTATTACGTAGTCGTGTTCCCAACTCTTTTATTTCTCTTGGGATTTGGGTGGCGTGCATTACGGGTGTCTCCCTACACAAGTGTCTCCGGCGCCACAGTGTGCGCATGATGCGGCCGTCCCCTGAAGTGTGCGCTATCTGAAGCATGTCTTTGAGACCATTGGCTTATTTAGGTTTGCTAGGGCTGTGATCTTCAGTCATGAAAGGCATGTACATAAAATCTGTCCCTGTAAGCGTCCCTGGAATATGGCGTTTCACTTCAATCTCAACTGCCTGAACCACAAATATTTGTCGTTCTGTTCTTTTAAGAAGGGTTTTGTTTTTGGGTGGGCTAGGCATTTTTGTGTTTTACTAATCATGGAACAGGCAGACTTTTTCCTCCATTAACCCTTGCTGTGGCGCAATCGCTTCGATTCAGTTTTTTTTTTTAAATTGTTTCTGCTTGTGCCCATCTTATGCCCATCTTTCCCGTGCACATCATGGCTCCTCTCAACTAAATAAATAACCGAATTCTTTAACGCTTCGCTCGGTAGCTCAGCTTTCTACGACTAAAATTAAACTTCATAGTGCAGAGGATAAAAAATATTTTTCATTCAAATTTGTCAATTTTTATACTATTCGTTTTCATTCTTGTAACATCATAATCATCCCTTGTTTTTAGAATAACAGTTTCATTAATTTACTTTTCTTCTTTCACTTTAGTCGTAGATGACCCAACACTGTACCAGGCTTAATCTACCTGTTCTGAACCTCAAAATTCGTCATTTTATACCTTAATATTTCCAAGGCTCTTGGCGCCCGCGTACTTTTTGTTCTATTAAATATGTTAGTGCATCCTGATTGATTTTTTTGGTCCATCGTGGGAACCTAGCGCATTTCTGAGCTAATGTAAGACTCCTAATGCGCCCGTACGTTAAAGGGAGGCTCATTGTGCGCACCCTCGCTAGTGTACCCAGGGGCGCTGGGGCACCTGAGTGATAGCCCTGACTTCTCACCTCACACGGCACCACGTGCGTCAGGAGGCTGGTGTCTCAGCGCTGCAGTTAGGGTGAGATCGAACGCATCTCACACCCAGCACACTCAACCCACCCCACACACCCGACGCTGTCGACACACTCGTGTGTGCAACCCACCTCCAGTCCGAGAGGCTTCCTTCATTCTTCAACTTTTCGTCTCATTGAGATGCTCCCTGCCGCTATTGAAACGTGATTCGAGGAGGCACGAACGTTCAACTCCTATGTAATGAAACAAGTATTGGTCGAATTTAGTTATCGGCGTTGATAGGAATTGATAGTGGTTTCTTCTTCCAATAATGGAGTTTTTGTTAGTAATTCGGAGAAGATGCGAACGCGAAAAAGGGTCTTTTGACATTCAAATTCATAAAGTTGGTCTTCGAATGAGTAGGGCAAGTTCGACTCGTTGTTAACGACACATGTATGGAAAAATGTTCTTAACTTTTATTACTTGCCCTAATAGAAATATTCAACCAATCCTTGCCTCTTTCTACCTGGCGATCAACACAAGCATATTAGTATGTGTTGCTGTCCTCAGCATGGGCGATACACACCCTCATGTACGCGTGTACAGGTGCGTGGACTGAGTGTGTGTGCGCGGCAAAATTTGTCTTGAGTGTGTTGCAGTGACTTCATTTCAACGTCCCCCTGACTTCTAACCAGTTCGTGCCTGCGCATGAACTCGCTGTGACATTCAACCTCAAATGTAGCTCGTCCGTGAGGGTCTCGTCCAACCACGACTTTCTATTTAAGGAAGCTTCAGTCGCGCGTAACTCCGCGGTGGTCCTTCACAACGAAGTTATTAATAGGGGAATGAGATGCGCCGACGTAGGCTGCGAATCTAAGTGATAAGGAATATGGCGTTGCGTGCCAGCGGTCGCGCTCGTGTCGTGTCTACAATATGTACATCGGCATTGAGCGATTGCCTTATTTTGGAATTATAGTTTTCCGCAAAATCTCTGTTGCGTAATTTCGGTCAGGAGCTCTGCCGGGACGTCATCCAACTCGCTTTAGTGAAACTATTCGAATTATAAACCTAAAATCTTAGAAAAGTGTAGATTTGCCATTTTTTTGTATCGACACATGTACACTGGAATTGTGTTCCAAACAGGCTGAACTACACTTCCATGGAAGCTAACAATGAAAGTTTACGTAAAATTTAAAGGTTTTCATATAAATTCAGTGAGAAGTTATTCCCAGAAACTATGGTTATGACTTACTTGAGTCATTTTATGATTGGAAGTAATTCAATGATTATATGCGTCGAAACGATATTTTCCGAGAATGATAGTATCTTACATATTTCTAGTATAGGTATGTATTCTAGTATACACAGTGTCGCAATTGTGGCTGTGTTCGTCAGTATACAAGGACCATAGACTTGTGTATAGGTCTTGGGAGTTGCCTATACAGGAATCCATACCTGCACCTAGAGCATAGTTAGCAACGCCTGTTGCCGGAACGTTTTGTGCGACTGATTTTAGGCCAAGTTTCTGATCATTCCTCTTCTTTGTCTTCGTTTCAGGAGGGATACTATTACGAGTATGATATCTTAGCTTTAGCTATCCCTTCGGGGCTTCCGTTTTTGGTGCCTGTTTTTTTTCAAATTTCACACGTTATTCGTTACCTTTTCTTTCTCTATTTTTTCTCTCCATTCTTAACTTGTTTCTATGTGAAGGGTATCCTGTGTTGGAACACACCGTGTACATGGATTCTTTGTTTTCTGTAGTCAATACTGAATGGTCTCTTCTTTTCACTCTCTTTTGATCACATTGCATATAGATATAAGCATTAACCCTTTGCCTCCCGAAACTTGCATATTATAGGAAAGGAAATTTTAAGGAAAGAGTTAATGATACACTAAAATTTATTTGGAATCGCCCTAATGTTTCATTTCCTGCTAATGTAATTGCATTTTCATTTTCAATTCCAAAAATTTGATGCTACCAATCGAAGTTTGTTGGAACCAAGTTCTGGTCTCATGCGATATTTGATTAATAAAACTTTGACGTTAACCTGCTCAATCAGTAAATAAACGATACTGGGGGCTGGCTTAGGGTACTACGAAATGTGTGATATTCCCTACATTACGACGCTGTGATAGTATTGGTTCGATGTGCCATGTGTAGACAGGCGTTGTTGTGAAACGAAACGTTGGTTTAATGTGCGACCATTTTTCGAGACTTTAACCTATTTTCTTACCATCCCATTGTTCATAGCATTTTCTTGATGCACATATGTTAATTATCGATGAATTTCGACCCATTTCACATCAGTTACTCGTCAAAAATCAGGAGCAGATATCGATTAAAACTTAATACAAAACCTAGTTATACATTTTATTATCCCACAAAAAGCAAAACCCTCTCTTTAAAGTTATTTAAAATTAACTTGTTTCGGTGTAATAATTCACAACCAAAACTCACTGGTTTCATGTGAGCTCTAGTTTGGGGTGTCTTGTAAACCAGTTTTGAATTTAATGCTTAATATGTTTGTATGTATGATGGTATTAGTGTTACGAGAAACCACTATTGAGAGAGTTCGGTTTTTTGTGGGACACCCTGTATTAAAAAGACGATAAAGATTCAGGCTTCTAAGACTCTATTTTATTTGTAAATTATTAAAAATTTAGTATTTTTGTACCACCAGAACAGTACTAAGAAATCGTTGTGGTTTACATCATGAGAATAATTTTGAATTATTTGTTATCAAGCCATGAAAATACGTTAAACTTGCAATTTAATGAATCGTGTTTAGCTTGAATTGAAGTTTTCTGACGCGGATGCTCTTTAAAGTCGTTTACATTCATACTTTTATTGCTATAATGATAATCTAAACTGAGTCTTATTGCATACAGTGCAAGATTGCATCCGCAGCGAGACAGATACTGAGCGGAGATACTCTGTGTGCCTCATGATAGCAGATCGCCTTATCTACCTTATCTGAGCGTCTCGACCAATACAAGCTCCGCTCTCACTCCCATCGTGCTCCTCATTATCTTCCCCACATACCCTTCTTGCTTATCGCTCTGCAGTGTACCTTTTGCTGTTGTCCACGTTGTATTCCCGGCTCCTTTTGCCTGGTGAAATCAGTGGATTGAAATACCATATCACAGTAGCTCAGTTACGTCTCTTCTATCCGTGAGTGTTTACATTTTGCTCGTCATTCAATTCAGTAAAATATCTTTTGTTTGCGTTCAGTTTTATTTTCAATCTTTTGCGTAACACTATCCTTGCTTGGTTCTTCGTTGCCGAACGTAGTGGTACCCTTCATTTCACGGTGATGTTCGCAGAGAATGTGGTACATATGTATGTTCCCTGTTACCCTTATTTCTCCCCTAGTGGAGGGGCATAGGTTACTGATTCATTTTGTGTTGGCCAGTGGTCCGAAGGGCAGCGCTTGCCACTTCGCGAGGATTCTTTAGTTAATGTGTAGGAACAATTCAGCGGAATTTATTCTACTGTTTGATTCATGAAGTCGATAGTGCGGTTTGTTTGAAGTTCCTTTATTTTTTCCTTTTCTCGATTTTTACGAGTACACGAGCGACTAGCGCTATATACAAAAGACCTTCGCTGAATGGAATGCCTCGGTTGTTACATGTCAACTTCATTATCTATATTATTTTTTGTCTCATTGATATTAATGTTGCTGCTATTGGACCGCCACGCGCCAGACTTGGTATTTAGGTAATCTTCGTAATCTAGCTATGCCTTTTGCGTAATAAAAGTTTACTTATGTTAACGGGCGAAACATTAAGCCCTTTTTTTATTGCTTCTGACTCGATGGCCTATGTACACGATTACTGGACTCCCTGTCTTTTCCTTGTATCGTAAGCATCCTTCATTGTGTTCGCAGCGCTGTGGAGGTTGTGGCTTCTTACCCAAAGTTGTGTGAAAGCATCGTCGTTAACGTTGAACCAACAACCTCTCCGATATTGTTCTTTTCAGTTTTTCGTGTATTACTGCTTGCGTTAGTCAGTTTTTTCTGCATTTCTCTAACTCAAAAGCGCGTCGTTGAATTTTTTTGGTGTGTTTCACTGAAACAAATCCTTTTCAATTGAATGTACAGTAGACATTAAGATGTCATGTACGACTTCGGAAATATGTACAGTTTGTAAGCATTGGTCTTCTTATAGGCATTGAAATTGTGGAAATCGAATGTAACTTTAGCAGGTTTGTTTTGGTTGAATTTTCTGTAGGGCAATCATACTTTTTTGGAAATTCTTCGCTTTGTCTTGAATAGCTCGCCAAATTGACCGCTCTGCCTCGTTCACTAGTGCCACTATGACTGATATCTCCTCTGCAGTTCAACCTTTGAATCTTCCTAAAAGTCATATTTTAATTACTGAAAGGTCATATTGCAATTTGAGGTGCCGTTGGCAATATTCTGTATAATTTTCCTCAATGAAATTATAATTTGTTGTAGGCCGCAGATGGATTAAGGTAAGGGCACTTTGGAAATGCCAATGCCATTGTTTGATGTAATTCAAGTGACCCTCGCACAGAATCACCACCGGTCCGTTTGCGTATATTTCGACGGCAAATCTATGCAGGCCTATGCGTCAGCGCTATTTTGTTAGTAGTTTTAAACTAATTACCTGTTAGTGACTTGCTATGCTCAAGTGATCAATATGACGTAACGTGACACACTCGCGGTCGTAGAACTTTCGCTCATTTTCGTCGCGCGTGAACTCGAGGAACACCGTTTCGTTTAGCTGCATACGGAATTATACCCAAGCTCTCATGTCGTGAGTTACTTATCCCTCTTTTTGGTCTAAATTGTGGACATCCACTGGCTTGGCTTCGCCATCTTAGAAGGTCTAGAACATAATCGCTCCCGAATATCAGACTTTTAGATATGAGATAAGATTTGTCATCCTCTCCTAACCTTAACTGCAAACGACTTATTTCTTTGTTCAATTAACGCATCAATGAACCAGTGCCACTGTGTACGTATAAGGTGAGGTCCTATACGTGGCCTAGAATGATGCTCAACATTAGTTCTATCATTCTATGATAACGTTGATAAGAGATGAAACCAACCCTTATTTGGATGAAGGCTCCTTTTGAGAACTCACACATGCTCACTTGAATGTGTTCCATATATGCAGGAAATTGGAATATTTCTATTCAATTTTAATCGACTGACACTAGTATTCTCATACTCGTACAGCTCACGGTTGAACACTAAATGAGTTGTGAAGTCTCTCTTAATTTCATTCCATCCTCTTCCTGTTTTGATTACTCAAAGGGTAATCATAGTATTCATATCTTTCATTAGAGTAGATCTAAATGCGTTGCGAGTGCATTGCTTACCAAGCTTCATAAATGATTCACATACATAACACATGTCTGAAATGTCCTAGCGTAAAATGACAGTCCGGATTCAATTCAGATATAGAGTCTGAAGTGGAATTCTACCGACTCTTACTCTGACTTCACGCTGAAATTCACCAATTTTTCTAGCTTGAGTTTCGTTCTGATGTGCCTATGCATCTGCATGACGACTGAAAATTGAGTCCTGAGAAATTGAAACTTACCGATGTTTAGTATAGATTTCATGTGAATGGAAGTGAAAATCAAGAAAATAACTGGCCTCCATAACATTGAATTTCCAACGCAAAGAGTTCTGTAGGTAAGTGAAGAGTAATCGAATTTCTTTTGGTTTTCGTATTGTGAAACTGGAAGTGAATTAAGATTTTTTGGACGTTTCAAGCCCAACTTTGAACTGCCTCTAGTGGGGAGGAACTCATGAGGTAGAATTACCGTTGGAATTTCTTGCGAAATTGTGTGATATGTATGTAGAGTATGTACTCGTATACGTAGAACCATTTGCCTGATCCGAATAAATTATCTCATACATATCAATTTTTGGCAGCTTGATATTTAATATTTTATTGTTTGTTAGTTTCTATGCATTAAATGAGGACAATGAGTGTTGAATACTGAGTTTTGAAATCCGTCGTAAAGAAGATATAGTCTCGGCTATAGATTTTTGCATTTTGATTGACAAGACTGCATTTAGTCGATCGTGATAAGCTCTAATTTTTAGATAAGATATTCTTTATAAAGGTGTGACTCGAAGTTTCACTGAATGCGATTTCGGAAAACTGCTAACGCGGTTGAAAATATTGATTTCGCTAACGCTTAGCTAGACTCGTCAAATGAACTCTCGTATACGCTTTTTTTGGGGGGATTCTGTTTTACAGTGGCTATCATGTTTTGCATGAATCGTCCAATGTCCAGTATGTGTATAGTGATTAGAACGAACGTTGCTTGAAAATATTTATTTACTAAACTCGTTTTGCATGCGATTCAAACGAACCTTTAAAAAATAATACTCGAAGTACAGTTAGCCTGTTCATGTCGTATTCATGTCTTTCATTAATTTTTTACATTTTAGAATGGGTCGTCGTTCAGGCGCCCGCACCGATTGATTCTAGACCACAGCGTACTCTATACTAGACATAAAATGATGCCATGAAGCGCTTCACGTTGTCGATGTGTTTGAAGCTAGCAATTTAATGGCCGATGTTATGTCCCAGTTTGCATTGCAGCTGTGTTTTTAAGTGACCTACCACGTGAACAGCATTCCTGGCAGTGAATGCAGCTACTGAGGACTTTAGATGGTGCGGGCACAGTGGCCGGCATTCAGGTCGCTCCGTCACCTCGGACCCATGCGTCGTAACTATAGGCAGAGCTGGTTGTCCAGTTGAGATGAAAATGAAGGTTTATTTGTCGAATTTCTACCTTCATTTAATATTTTGACGCTACGTTTTAGTTGAAGTAAAAGCCCCTATGTTTCAATCGTACTTCTAGTTATGGGTTTTGTTCATTTCTCCATACTGGATGGTGTGCTAAGTTTTTAATATTTATTGTTGAGAATCTGTATTGTTAGAGAGGGCTGTTTTTATTGGAGGTCCCTTCAGGGGGAATTGAACTGTCGAAAGGGTTATTTTAGTTAGGTTCGTCTTATCGTATGCTATGGGGACTGGCGTCGCTATAGAGTGTTGACGTTAGATTAGCTGAGCTATAAATTTATAGGTCTTCGGGAATTCTAACTTTAGTGCCCACTCTACTTCTTCGAACTTGCACGCTTTCTTCGCTATCTCTTCAGTTTCTTTTCTTATCTTCATTCTTGACTTGATGTTTCTATGCACGCGAGATCCTGTGTGGGAACACACCTTGTGCATAAATTCCCCTCTCTCAAACAAACATGCTATAGACTTGCACGTGACCTTGCTTTATTAACAACTTGGATTTGGTATCCGTTTGACCAGCGCTTTGCTTGAGAGTTATTGAGTAATTTGGCTGCAATTATGGGGCTGGTAGGGTTTTTTTAGTTCTCTTCCTGAGTCCTGGGTGGGGCTTTTCACGTGACCACGGAGTACTTCCCTTGGGAAAGGAAGTTTAAACCACACATTCCTCACATCCCCCACCGCACCAGTAGTTGTAAGGCATTTAAAACCCAACGGTAAAACGTGTTGGAATAATAAAGGTTCAAAAAAAATAAAGGTTCCTGCACGCTGTATTTACGCCGAAACTGTTAAAACTTCGAGGGTAACTTGATGCGAAAGTAGTTTCTATGATCGAGTAATAAGGTTTGATACGTGTAAAATTGTAACTTCTTCCTGTTCGAGAAATTTTGATCTTCGCATGCTACATTACAATGTTATTTGGGTGTGAGTAGATACCTTCTATCTGTGCGAATTATGAGCTGCCTAGCTTTCCCAATTATCTATAAAGATATTTAGGTCTGTTAACTCATTTTTTAAATTGTTTTCTTTCAATGTTACAGTGATCATCTTAAGACAAGTATAATTGTTTGATAGTTTGTGAATTTGCTTTTAATCAATAGTACTTCTCTATATGGCGTGAGTCGCTCTGCGTATATTTTTTGATGTATTGACTACGGTATGTTATGGCCAAGTTTATTAGCAAAATCGTTTCTTTTTGGGAGCTGCATTTTATAATTAATGGAAATTCATAAAAAAAAGTTATTTTCCCATCACAGCGTATTGCTTTCTTTATTTTATTTTTTTGCGCACTTGCTACTTATATTGGTTACAGCTCGCACTGATCAATTTTAGCACTTTTTATGTACACTTGAAAACAAATATTACTTAAATAACTAATAAAATAACTTTTTAAATTTTTGTTGATAAATTATCCGCGGCTTAAGGTTACATCACCTCCTGATGTTGCTCTCAGAGGCCAGTCTGATCACGGCGGCTATTTACAGTCTGAGTGATTTCTGTGTTATCTCTCGGGAGGCCCGCGCGATATCATGATTTGTGATGCGGTATATTCCATCAACGCACGGCAAGAAAATTCCATTTATTGACATCATGATATGATAAGACTTGATTTTTGTCCTGTGAATTTGTAAGCGTGAACGTGTTCTCTGGTTTTGTGGTGTTTGTACCTGTCATGGTTCACATTCTACACTGTCATGGATAAAAAATAGTTCTGAGATTTACTTATCTTGACCCTGTATTGATATACGAAGACGGTGCTTTGAAAGTATGGCGACTCGGGTTTTGTCCGGTTTCTCATTGGAATATAGTAAAAATGAAATTTTAATTAATGAAATTACAGGTTGAGGATGCCTTAACAATTCTGAAAAAGTTTTACCCGTTTAATATGACGTACGTTATTTTTGATAACTAACATGCTTGGGTAGTGTTTGGATGGCTTAGAAGCGGCACGCAGCGTATCTTGTGGAATCATAGCCCACTATCGAACCCTTTTAACCTTTACATCATCATGCAATGCATGAGGAACTCTGCAGGTCTTGCTCTTTATAATGACCACAACACTGAAAAATCAAGCGGGTTGAGATCCTGACTCCGTGATGGCCGTTCATCTTTGCTGATGAACACCAGAATGTGTTGTGTCTGAACCCAACTTTGGTGTATTTTCAAGACGTGCTATCGAACGGAGTCTGATTGAAGGGTCTAAGGTTCGCCATCAAAGTGTACACCGGCCCACGTAAGCATTTATGCTTTTAAGATGTTAAAAATGTAACGTAGGGTGGTAAATTTACCCCTGAAGCAACAAAAATGAGAGGAGACCCAGACTTCGAGTAGCAGAGACCGCAGCGCACACCATCACAGACAGTGAAGCTTGCCGTTGATTCACTCTTCTGCCTTCCATTGATCCATCGCTGCCCCAAACTCTATCATTCTTATGGCTGAGACTTCACTGGAGGTCGAATTTCTTCTTATTAGTGAAGAACAAATTAGGCAGCATGCCTTCCACCGTGAGATTGAAGATGTGTCGTCAGCTATCGAGTCTCATTCTTTCATGAATGGTTGAAAGCTCGTATCTTATCTGTATTTTGTGAGGAAGGTCTCGAGATTTTCCTTGATTAAGAGTCGACGTAATGAAGTCTTATTTACCTCTGCCTCAGCGGCTGATTTTCTAGAACAGTGACGAGGATTTCTTATCAACATTTCTCGCGCGTTTACGCGATATCAAAACGGGCCGTTTCCTGCCTTGACATCTTCGATTACGGGTTGTGCCAGTTTTTTACGACTTTTTCACAACTTTTTCACAACTTTCCATACCGCTTTACGGCGAACATTCGATATTTTTACGATAGACGAATTATTCTCACCTTTCGTATGAAGGGATATGATAGTATTTTGGTCAAAAGTTGTTAATAACTAAGTCTTTTTTAATAATATGAGTCAGAAATAAAAATGAGCATCACAAGCTCTAAAATAATTTATAAATTAATAACATCACCCTGCGATAAATGGCTTTTGTGAATTTTAAAATTTCGGTGCTGTAATTTTGGTAAACCGTCCATAGTGAGATAAAACGTGTATTTGGATGTTCATAATTTTTATTTAATGGCACAGTTCACCTGTTATCACCTGCGGACACCGCGATTTCGCCGCGGACGCAACGGACGAAATCTGCTGGTGTGTTCCATTAGCCTGAATGTCCTGTGCGAGAGTGCAAAATAGTCACAGGCGGAATATTAATTCAACGGATAATATATTTTTACAATTACTTCATTAATTACGGTTGAAGTGTATGTTTCAACGAGATGAAACCATGAAAGCCGTACAAAATTCTGTTTTAATAGTGATAGACACAACTGAGCATCAAAAATATATAATCTTTTTCTCGTATGTAAATTTATACTTGATAATTGAAACAGGTAATAGAAATGGCATTTTAAACGCAAAATAAATCCGCACATAAAATATTTGATGTATTTTAAATGTTTCTTTTGATGTATTGGTCATATCGTTGGCAAAATTTTAGCGGAATCTAAACTTTTTTGATGATAATTTTTAGTTCATTAAGGTTTGTCATTCCTCAAGTGCGTAGATCTGAATTTGAAGTTGTCTTATCAAATTTTCTATCGGATTTAAATTTTATCAGACTATAATGCTAACAGTATATTTCTATAAATTTCTTTGTGCCATTCACGGGTTGCCTTGGCTGTATGTTTGGGATGATGGTCATGTTGGTGTCACCATTCTTGTCCAAGTTCCAGGTTTCCATTATTTTTAGCTAATTTTCTTCTAGCCTGATTATTACCTTTAATAAGGCACCAGTATTTGCAATATTATACTTGACACAGGAAGTATCCGTATATTTTTTTCGCTACCCCTTTTTCATAATTGTGCATAAATTGTAGATACTAGATGAAAATTTTATTTTTTAATGCTCAGCCATGTTTGTTGTTCTTAATGCTGAATTTTATTCGAGATCCGGGGTTTTGTTTAGTCGGAAAATGCTATGAAGTAAAATTTATAACCTCCTAAATACTTGCTCTACCTCACTGTAGGTAACTGTAATTTGACTATTCCTATAGTATGTATTATTTTAATTTTTTTTTGTAATTCTTTTTAATTCCGATATCTGAATAGACGTTACTTAAAGTTTCGTTTCCGATTTCATTTCTTTGCTCGCAGCCGTTTTATTTTATACAATTTTGGAATTGAGTTGTTTGAGAGCACACAGCAGGGATTTCTTTATGAATTATGAGACCCCACTCTTCAAGTTTTTCCGTTTGTATGCATGTGCTGGAATGGAAACGTAAGTGAGCCATGCTTTTCTCTGTAGAAAGTGTAATATCTTTGTAGCTACACCCGTGCGTGTTTTAGTATCGAAATTGGTCTGATGTATTTACCACGTTTTTACTTATACGAGTACGGTATTTTTCTGGCACCAAATTATTTTTTTCGACGGTGCTGCGTTCCGTTTATAGTTTTCCCAAACTTTGATGTAGTGCTTATTTTTTTGTGAAAACAAACCCGTGACAGTTAGGTCCAAAGGTCTCAGGACATTAGCTATGACATCAAAACCCAATTTAATTTCACAGTTCATAATTTTCTATTTAATTCGTCCAAACTAACTTAAATTTCAAAAATCATATGCTGCGTTATTTGTTTTCAATAAGTATCGTATTCATCTTTCCCTTTACGTATCACTGCGACAATTATTTACGTATCTTTATTAACTTTACATTGGCTGTTGCAGGCGATGGAGTCCTCCCTGGATGACCGGCACCGCGTTGGTGTCCCTGACGCCATCTTGCTCGAAGACTTCCAGAGCGAAGAGGCTTTCTGCGAGAACCTTCGCAAGCGCTACATGAACAACATCATCTATGTGAGTTGGGGAGTGTGGGTCGGGACATCTATGTGAGTTGGGGAGTGTAGGTCGTGACATCATCTATGTGAGTTGGGGGAGTGTTGGTCGGGACATCATCTATGTGAGTTGGGGGAGTGTGGGTCGTGACATCATCTATGTGAGTTGGGGGAGTGTAGGTCGTGACATCATCTATGTGAGTTAGGGGAGTGTAGGTCGTGACATCATCTATGTGAGTTTGGGAGTGTAGGTCGTGACCTTATCTGAGTTGGGGAGTGAAGGTCTTTAAACATCGTCTATGCGAATTAGGTAGTGTATGTAGGTTGTTGCAACATCATCTGTGTGAATTGAGGAGTGTAGGTCATTATAACATTATCTGACTTTGAGCAACATAGGTCGTTACATGTTGAGCTCATGTTTATGCCGAGTAGAAGTAATCTGTCCATCACCAGCGTTTTGTGAACCTATGGATGAGTAGGAATAGTTAAACCTGAACGTATGGATGAGTGGGAATAGTTCAACCTAAACGTATGGATGATTAGGAATAGTTAAACCTGAACGTATGGATGAGTGGGAATAATTAAACCTGAACGTATGGATGAGTAGGAATAGTTAAACCTGAACGTATGGATGAGTGGGAATAGTTAAACCTTGTATTCCTTGTCGCCGCCATGTGCATTGTGAAGTGCTCTTCCTCTTGCCAGTCCCCTCATCTCGCTGTGCAGGGCGGGCGGCGTCTGTCTTGAGAATCCATATCGACAGATTTAGAGTCTTGTTCAGTAATATTTACCTACGAAAATATTTAACATTTCTGAATTATCACCCATTGTTCCGGCCATGAACGCCTCTCCATGTAAATAGCAGTGACTGACAATGTTCCCGTTTTGTTTCACAACAAAAATGCAAGGTCCTCGTACTGCCTACCATGGGGGAGTTTCGTTCGGACAGATTCCATCACCCAGCCTTCATGATAATTGCCATTGGTCAGCCTAATTTTTCGCAACCGTAGAAACTTCCCCACCTTTTGCAGCAAGTTTTCTGTTGAAAAGAGAAATTCATTATTTGTTAGCAGAAAATTTCCTATTAAAACGATAATATCTGTTGACTTGTCAATCTACATTGCAGGGTTTCGTTTTTGTAGCCTGTAACGACGTAAATTTTACTGATCAGGCATGTTGTAATCAACTCATTCTTTTGGTGTTGAAGCCTACAAGCTCTGAGTACGGAGGTTATGTGATTTAATTAAATGTTCATTTTTGGAGCCAGAATTTACTTTAGTGGAACTGCTAGGTTTTTTCGAAGGATATTACTCTTACCTTTAAAAAATGAATCAGTATCATGATTTGGTTGTCTAAGCGATTGTCGAATGTGTAAGGGTATAATTTTTAGTTGATTTTGAGAGTCTCGGACTCGTTCAATTTAAAATACAACGGCCACCTTCTTGTAAAGGAAAAAATGTACGGGTAAATAAAACCCGTGCGTGTAAAGCACTAATTACAATCATACGGGACTCTTCGCTTAAACGGTTCGGGACGAATACTTGCATAAAATTTCTCAGGAAGGGCCCTCACTCGTTGTGCTTCGTGTGTTTGGATTGTTGCTAATGGTCTCACATGTGGGTGGACTTTGAGCTGTAAACTGCAGTTTTTACTGCATAGTTTGTTCAGGAGAATATGTCGCATGGTGCGTAGTTTAGGTAACAGTATATTTCTCGTCATGCTCAGTTGTGCAGCAGTGACCACCTTCCGGTTCCGACAACCCTTGTCAGTTCGTAATACTCAAAGAATAAGGTTAGAAATATCTTAGGTTCAATAACTTTTTATTAATTGTCATCAAGCTATGGAACGACTTGAACGTATTTAAAATAGTACTGCATGCAGTCGCGTAGAATTTCCAAGAAGACCACTCTGTGTCTTGTTGAAAAGCAAAATTCTTCGCCCTTCTTTCAAGTTGGTCAATGTTTTCTGTGATGACTCACGTTTTCGATCTAATTTCATGAAACACCATATTGATTTATATTTCTTATACATCCATTGTTACCGGTCACACTTGTATGGTATTATTTTCGCTGGTTTGTTTGCGCGTCGGCAGCTGCACGGCACACAACGTTTACTTTCCCATGCTTCGTACGCTAACAGTTTGTCGACGTGTATACAAGCGCGGCGCCGCTGTAACCTACTCCAACATCCTCCTCGGTGATTTTTCAGCGTATTAAATTCTTCCTTACAAACAGATACTTGTGTGAATATTACTTAGTTTCCTTAATAATGTGTGGTACACCTAAACCTGGATGTAGGTTAATTTGGTTATCAATGCTACTTCATTTGCAAGGTAGTATAAAGGGCAGTCAAAAATTCTTATATTAACTTGTGATGCAGAGATTTGTCTAATAACTGTCTACAAAAGGAACTAATAAGCTCGTTGGTGAGCAAAATAAGACATGCTGGTCGAATGCTGAAAGAGATATCGCCCCGGATCTAACGCGACCTAGCACGTGTACTGTGAACAATAAAACTGTCCGCTGTAATGGTCTTAATAAGAAATCTATACCTACACTTCTTACTGATGTAATGCTTGTGGTGAGAAAAATATAAATGGTTTGAAAATATAAAACAAATTAGTTCTCATGTATGTTTCAACCGGTTTGAAAATTTTGTTATTTTTTCTGTTTTGTGACCTTTTTGCAATGGTGCAACTTGCAGAGTGTAAGCAGAATAAGTTTCGTAGCAACGTAGCAACTCGCCTTACGTCCGTTGCACTGTGGAAGAATTTGAGTTTCCAAACTTGCTGTATTATTCATAGACTTCTTTATCCCTAAAATTGTTTCTAAAAATCAAATCTACATCTCTACTTCTATTGGTAGGTCACGTGACCCTGGGTCCGTTTATCCTAGACTGACTGGTCTAAACTTTGGACTGTTTGTACCTTGTTCAAATCTGCGCTGCAGTTGGTATGTGTTTCTCTAAAGAGAACTTTTTCTATGTTTGAGCCTTGTGAGACTTCGTTAGTTGCAAAACTAACGCTGAAGAAAAGTAATTGCCTTAAACCAAACAACATTAAATATTTAAAGAATGACGATTTTTTAGTGGAACTTCGTAGAAACTAAAATCCTTCATTTTATCAGGTCATGAAATCGCCTAACACTTTAACTGCAATTCTCCATTGAGGTAAAATTTCACGTCGACTAATATCTCGGTTATGAATTTAAAAATGAAGGATTTTGTTTGAACAAATTTGGTTGTCTTATCGATTTCCCTTCTAATATAAACAAGTATGTCCGAGAGATGAACGTAAATTTCATGAAAACTTAAAAATTTGCATTCATATGTGTTACTACTTTGCCTAAGTTAAGTTAGGTAAGATAATCACGTGTACCATACGTGCGTGGCGCTTGATGCGGTCAAAGTGTTGAATTTTTTATGAAGCAGATCAGTCAAAGCATGCATCAAGATGCTAAAGTAACATTACGATATATGTTTTTCTTCTGAGGGATTAGGACGTACGACGTTGTAATGTACATGTTGTCTCAATACGTTATTTTTGCCAGTTATTTGCAGTGTGATGTTTACCTTTTTAGTAAACTTCTGTAGTACACCCTCAGCGTCAGTCTCCGAAAAAAGTTCATGCTCTGAATGTCTATGAACCTTTATTCATTCCAACACGTTTTACCGTTGGGTTTTAAATGCCTTACAACTACTGGTGTGGTGGGGGATGTGAGGAATGTGTGGTTTAAACTTCCTTTTCCAAGGGAAGTACTCCGCAGTCGCGTGAAAAGCCCCATTGAGCCGAGGCTCGAACCTTAGCCCTTTCGGCTGCGAGGCCATCACGCTCACCACTAGACCATAGAGCGTGCTCTAACTGAACTAAATTTATTTAAATGCCAAGTATTCTCCAAAATTATTCAGTCAATTCTCAAAACTGGAATTTTAATTTCTAAGATGAGAATTTGACTGGTGTGGGCAGACCTACATCGGCCAGGTGCTGGTGTCCGTCAACCCGTACAAGGAGCTCGGCCTCTACACCGACGCCGTCATGGAGCAGTACAGGAAGGCCAACTTCTACCAAGTGCCTCCGAGCGTGTGAGTCTTGGTGGTGTTATGGTGGTGGTGTCATGGTGGTGGTGGTGTCATGTTGGTGGTGTCATGGTGGTGGTGGTGTCATTCTGTTGGTGGTGGTGTCATCCTGTTGTTGTGTCTGTGTTGGTGGTGTTATCTTGGTGTCAGTATTAATGTTATTGTCCTTGTGTTTGTGTATTGTTGTGCACACTGAGTGTGCCAGCATATATAGGTGTACGCTTTGTGTTATTGAGCACTAAAATGTGTAATTATAGTTATGTATTGCAGGGTGTTTTTCTCATTCTGGCATATTCATTGCAGTGATTGTTCATTCACTTTGTTTTCAAGTTTTGGCCTAAAATTGAAATCTAGATGGCGTTTGAATGGGGAACAATACTTCCCATGCAAACGCTAATATGTTTCATAATTCGTTAGATTGTTTAAAATGTGCTATATAACTCTTATGTTTTTCATCCTATTGATAAAACCTGACAGTAGCGTGTGCATGATGTACATACACATATTCTGTTAAATTAGTAGAGCAGTGATTTCTAGGTGGTGGTGTATGATAGGAAAATGATCTACTTACAGTACTTGTCTTTCCGAAGTTGGGTTTCCAAGTTTTGAGATGCTGTGTCAGCACGCTCCTACAACGTGTTGCTGGGGAAGAAAATCTGGTGCAGATTTTATCCTAAGGTGCAAATAGAACGCTCAACTGCTCTCACATAACGAATATCGAGCATTGGGCTACTGAAATATTGAGACGTCAACTTCAATGATTCGCAAAAAAGGGAGCAGGTTGCCGATTTAGGAATACCCCTCTGTATTTCTGTGTTATGCTTGACCATTATTGTGAGTTTGCAGAACAATTAGACGCGTCGCCGATTAGAGAAGCTAAGCATATTGATAAATAGTTGATCAACATTCTGAGACAAGAACCAAATCACTTCAACAGGTGTCCGTTTTATATACGGTGCTTGTTTCCATTATAACTTACTTACCTTTATGTAATACTATAGTATATCATGGAGTCCACAATAGCGATAGTGTGGACTCCCTGTTGTTGGACGAGACCGTGCCAGTTGACGGTAGCGGTGTTCTGGTGATGTCAGTGTACTGTACAGGGTGGCACAAAAGTAAGGTACCCCTCCTGATATCGGTAGCACTGATACGTTAACAAACGTTTTATGTAATACACAATTTCATGAAAGGGTACCTTAATTTTGAGCCACCCTTTACATTACCCTGTTGAGTATAGCGTGAAATGAATTTCGTAGGACTAGGAAGGGGCAGACAAAAGAATTCATGGAAACGGCCCTCAATGACACGTGTCAGGAATAGGGGGTGACGTCATCAGATTCTTCATAGGTCACAAGAACATTATTTCTTTTGAATGAATGCTTTTCTCTGCTTTCAAAGGACGATGTTTGGGTACGTGGCTGCATCTCATTACATCAAGTGCGTGTTTTGCGAAGTGCGAGTGAAGGCGTTGGGAACGCATATTTTGATGGGGATGGTATGTGTAATTAATTTTGTAGACTGAGTAACGCATTCGTTGTATTTGCGTTTTAGGTTCGCGATTGCGGAGACTGCCTTCCGTTCCATGATTGCTGAGAATACCGACCAGTGCATCCTCATCTCCGGTGAGTATAAAATTCTATGTTTTTACTGCGTGAGGCTGAAGCCAATGTACGTCTCCAATTTTAACCCATTAGTGCCGAGGTTTTGAATGCTTCGAAAAATGAAATGCCTTCTATGTATGCATAGTATATCCGTCATTAATGGGTTCAAATTGGCCACACTTTTTTATAATTTCAAATATCAAGGCCCAGCAACGAAATTTGCTGGAGTACATGTTCACTTAGGCTTCACTTAGAGAACATGGCTGTACTAACATTAACTGGTAAGAATTATGCACTGGATGTTGTAGTCTTATTCAATAAACTTTTTAGGGATTTTGTGCAGTTTTACGCGCAAAATTTCGCCCCACTTCTTGAGACGCAGAACGATCGAACGTGAAATACTAATTCGGTGATTACTTGCACTTTCACTAAACAAGACAAACTTCAAAAATTAAATAGTTCCCATAATAGTTGAAATATCGAAAAATAAAGGATTACAAGTACCATGAATCGGGCAATTAGGAAATACAACTTTCATGAATGAAATGTTGAGTTTTAAATTTTTGGAACATTGTATACCGTTGAGGATGTGAAATTTCATGCATGCCAGTGAAGTTTTGGGAGTCTTGTTATCCCCTGTAATAAACACTGAACGAGAAATTTGACAACAAAGTATCGTAATAACATCACCATTTGATTTTTGTGGCAAGTCGCACTCGTACGTGGCCAGACGTTCATTTTTGACGTCTCGTAGCGTTGTTTGGGCGTAGCACAGGTGTACTTGGCGAGGTCCACCTCTCCGGCGCAGGTGTGGTGGCACAGGGAACTGGTAGTCAACCTGCCGGGCTGCGGGTGCTAAATCACCTGGCGAATACATCCATTTTGTTGCATTAGAATTGGTTTTTAGTGTATGGCAGGTGACGTATGCATTGCTCAGGTACCTGAAACTGATAAAAAGTTATGCTTAATCGTGCTGAGTCAAAAGTTTAGTTATTAAATAAAAATCGCGTAGGAAAATATAGTTAGCGTTTTTTTCGTATGTTTATAAATTTTGAGTGTCATATCCAGCTCCTCATTGCGTTTACACACATACTTGCCATGACAACGCGACAACGGTATTGTTCTTACAGTACCACAAGTCTTTATAGTTTCCTTAAATAAAAGCAGCGTGCGTTTTCAAGGGAACAAGTAAATAAAGTATTGAACTTACTGTTAATAGGGTGAGTGGATGGTCCTGGGTGTCCCTTATTTAACAAATTAAATATAAACCCTTTATGCTCCGAATTCATGTCTTGCAATAAGCTAACCTTTTCCTTTATTTTATGTTTGCCTGTTTGAAATGGAAAAAAACAGTGGATCAACGGTAACTGGTGCTTTACGCATCACGTACGTTACCCGATGTTGAAAGTTGAGTGAAAACTTGTTAAAGCAATGTAAAAGTAATGTGAAAGTATTTTAAATGTTAAATTAACGTCTGACTTCAGAGTCGCACCTGGGCGTGAAGGGTTAATTTGCATCGAACACGTGCATCTTCGTTAAGTACCCTCTTAATTCGGAGTACACCATCAGTACCAGATATTAAAGGGAATGGACGAGACGAGTCAATCAGCATCCAATAGAGTGCTAAGGACTTTCCTCCCATAGCTGAAATCGTGGCGTGTCTAGAGTGGTACAGTATGAGAAATCTTTGAGAGCTCTTGAGTGATCAAATGCAAAGTAACTCCAGAACAAGAACTACGACGAAGATTCGTCCAGAAAGTAGCTGCGAGACTAAAGCTTGCCACCAGTGAACGCAAATACAAAAGGAATGAGACGAGAGATCGTCTCTTCTGAAACAAAGCCCATAGAATGTCACCCTTAAAGAAATTCAATCTCTCTGCTGAGCAGCCTCAGAAACATAGCAGGCTCGGAAAGATAGCTTGCTTATTCAAGACAGAACAGAACTCCCAGTCAGCCCTGGAATGACCGCCACTACCTGCTACCTGCAGCACCTCCACTCGGTGCACTTGGAATCGAACCTACAGGTTATCGGTGCGAACTTGCACAACTGATGTAGTCCAAAACTTATTAACGTATCTGAAATCATTCTCTTCGTCTTCATTTTCAAGCCCACATGCCTTAACACCGCAGAGTCGGCCAGAAAACTATCAAACAGCTTATCATTGCTACATTTACTCTGAGTCATATTACCCCAGCTCGCTGCAAGTGGCCGAGTATTCAAGGAAGGAATAAGTAAGGCATCAGAGTATCTCACGAGCGACTGCAGAGCTCGTCAGCTTGGGAGAAAGTGAACATGTCGCGGGCCACCGCACGTCTGTGCCCGCGTATGTCACGCAACCTGGGGACAATAGCAGCGCCCTGAGAGCTCGTCTTCCATGTAGAAATGTGACCTTATGTTCAATATTAGGCGTCATTACAGCGCTGTGTCGCTCTGAATTTGGATCCCCATGTGTCTCTCAATTTTGTCTCTTCATGTATTTTCTGATTTCACACGCTGCAGTTATATCGATCAATGTGGAAAGCGAAACTGTAATTTAAGTAGCTTTTTTTTATTACGGACTCAAAAGCATGTTTAAGAAGAAAGAACTACGTTTCATAGCAGAGGCGCTTCAGCATACGAAAGCTTGAGTAATAATTTAATAAACCCTGTTGATGTTATCAGCAAATAACGAGAGATTATATTGCGTTGTCTGCACTGTCGCGGCTGTCTGGGACCCGTCCAGGCCCGTCCCGTTGTACGAGCGTAATCCAGTTACGTGTCACGTTTTCCATCGTGCCAGCGTGTCGTGACGCGTGCTGCGCGTGCGCTGACTCGGTCTCACTGAGGCCCACTGGAACACCAATTTGTCAATGCAGTCATGCTCGCGTTCGTCAATGAATTCATACGTTTCTAATGAAGTGTCATTGCTTCTGTGAGGCTATAGGTGTCTAGTAAGTTTGTCGCAAATGGCGCAATTGCAATACGGCGAAAAGTTTTCACGTGTAAGATCATAATTTTATGGGTGAAAAGTATTGGGTTGTCCGGGAAGTTTATGCCGATTTTTAAAGGAAATAACGTCAATAAAGATAAGCCATTACATTTCTAATTACCAAATATAAACCTTTTTTTTGCACGATGTGTCTCCATCTTTCCTTCAACTTGAAACTTCCTTCTACCTAGAATTGCGGTAGTTTTATGGTAAAGAATTCACCGAAGTATATTTTTAAGTCATCCAAAGAATTGAAATTTTTACCATAAAGATTATTCTGCAAAGACCTGAATAAGTGGAAATCCGAAGGAGCAATATCTGGTGAATATGGAGGGTGGGGTGACACATCGCAACCAAGCTGCAGCAATTTTTGCCTGGTTTCCAAAGAAACATGTGGCCTTGCATGATCCTGATAGAAAACAACACCTTTCCTGTTGACCAATTCTGGACGTTTTTCTTGAATTGCTGCTTTTAACTCGTCTAGTTGTGAGCAGTATTTATGAGAATTAATTCTCTGGTTACTTGGGAGAAGCTCATAGTACAGAATTACTTTCCAATCCCACCAGACATAAAACAAAGCTTTCTTATGGTGAAGACCCGCATTTGGAGTGGCAAAGGGATGCTCATGTCGCTTACTCCAGGTTCGTTTTCTCTGAACATTTCGGTAAACAATCTATTTTTTACATCCTATCACAATTAGCATTGAACAATGTGCCTTTTCATTCCGTTTGTAAAGCAAATCACAGCTGGAAATGCGGGCTAAAAGGTTCTTCTCACTCTAGTCATGTGGCATCCAAACATCGTAGCGATTTGCGAATGCAAGCTTTACCAGGTGCTCATGAACGGCGAAGTTTGATAGGTTGAGGCTTTCTGTTAATTCTCGAGTTGTGCAACATACGGCTTATCTTCAATTAAAGACTTCATTTTGTCATCTGTAAAGGATGATCTGCCTGATCGCTCTTGATCAATAAGGCTATAATCTCCAGCTCGGGACCTTGTGAACCACTTTCGTACAGTTCTTTTAAGTAAAGAATCATCCCTATAAACTGTGCATATTTCTTTGGTTATTTGTGAGGCATTTTCCTTTATGGAAATAGAAAAGTATCAAGTGCCGACGACGATTTTTGTACCTTTCGTTTCAAAGGGTTATAAAATTGACACAGGTTATAGGATCTCGAACCTTCTTCACGAAAAAATAGCTTGAACTTTGGACTAAATGGAGGTGTACACAAACCCTATTTCCCGGACTCAATCATGTTCTAAAAGAAGTCGAAAATTGTACTACTAAAAATGGGCACCGACATCCCGGACCACCAAGTATCATGCGCATCATTGAATATTTTCGCGATTTTTCCAGACAAACCTAACAGTACTCGGAAGGGGTATGAGACGCTGTCATTTTTCCTCCCTTTGGGCAGCTGTCAGTTGTGGGGAAGCGTGGGAGCGCTCAATTCTCTGTACCTCCCCCTCTTCCTCCCAAATAATTATGTGCGATGTTGGCATAGGAAAATATGCCTTTAACTGCTTGAAATTTGAAGTTTCCTACCATCGATTGACACCGAGTCCGTACTTGTGATGTTCTGCTCACTTGCGCAACTATCTCTTGTGCAGCTTCAAAAAAAAATATGTCGGTCCAGATCTATTCCATCTACAATATTTGTTTCGTAGAAGATAAATTTGTAGATCAATACAAATTCTACAATAGATTCTATAAATTTTTACAAGTACACGTACATGCCAAGTCCCTGACTTTTGCATGTGTGCAACCTCGGAAAAAGGTCAGTCTATGAATAATGCAGGAATTTTGGGGTAGTCATAGCCGAATCACATAAATCTTGCTTTGTGTTGCGTTGATGGTCTTGTTTCAGACTCAGCTTGAAGGCCAAGTTTTTCTATTAGGATAAGAAACGGAACTTCGGCCATTTGATGAACTCTATCGCGAAGTAAGCTTTTGTTCGGAGTGTAAACAGAACTTTCGTTTGAGAGTACGTCGTGGACATTGATTCGAACATTTTGTCCGGCTTGAATTATTCAATAACTGAAGTATCGATTTGAATAATGCAAGTAGCCCTAAGTACAAATTGTAATGCAACTACATGAAGTCGTGAATCAGGGAGTGTAGCTCAGCATATTAACAACTTCCAGTGATGTTAGTACTAGTAACGAATTAAATCCACCTCATCCATGACAGAAGTCGAGATTTTTTGAGAAAACTCGAGAGCTGTGGCGGATAACTGCGCCACTGCAGACTGCTTGTTCCTACTCAGCCCGTCCCAACATGGACGAGTCAACTCGTTTTTACTCAACTCGAATTTTTCAGCTTTGTATGAGTAAACTCGTCAAATTTTGATTTAAAATTTGTTTTTGACACAAGTTCACTTGTCTTTCTTGACTTCTCTCAGTATCAACAAACCACTCCCGAGTGTACTCATGTACCTTGAGCAAAGAAAATCGTCTCAAAATTAGCATTTTCAGCAGAAAATCTACCAGGGAAGGAGTTACTAAGAAGTCAAAGTTGCATCAAGTCCTGTCTGAGGTGCCCTCGGCCTCTGTTGCTATGTCGAGGAGGGTCCTGCTACTTACTGACAGCCGCGTTTTGTTTTCGCCTTCATGAGGCACGCGAGGCTCCCCTTCTCCCCTCGGGAGGCACAGCATGAAAGGGCCCCTCTGTGCTGCTGCTCAGACCTGCTCCATGATTTGTGCCTGATGGGACTTTCGCACCAGCAATGCAGTATGCAAGGCAACTTTTCTCGTGTGCGTTTGTGCTTACGAGTCGCTTCCCGGTCGATGGACCCTTTGAAGAATGTATCCCGGTCGAATTTTATCTCTAGACAATCTATAATTATGTATAATTTTGGTCGCCTGAGTTTAGATATCGCCGCCGGATAGTTCGTTAACGAAGGGGCGCCGAAAAAGTTAGACTGGAGATATCGAGTTGATGCAGCTGTGTTAGATGAGTTACGTACCTGAAAGTGCTTGGCAACTGAATGACGGTATTGTTTCGAGGTGATTGCCGCTATGTTTTATTACTATTATTGTTTTTATATTAAATGATTATTAAGTTCCTCGGTTAGAAACTTTGTGATGCACACCTGAAGATGGTGAATAGCTTCTGATTTAGTTGAGATGCATGCTGTTCTAAATGTTAGCGCAGAGCGCTCTCAGGCTGCCATGTTAAGTTATTCTCTAAAATTGATTTCTTGTTCAAATCGTGCTGATTCGACCATTTTGGGGTAAATTAATTATATATGACAAAAAATTCCCTTATCCCGGGATTATTATGCTATCTTGCTCGGATGGCGTAGCATTTTTCTCTGAATCACATGCTCAGCGATGGAGCTGGAGGTGTAATGTGAAAGCTATCCGCGAACCTAGGAACTCAGCGCTCTACAATCGCAGGTATTCGACCTTAACTCAAACTGAACCCTACTAGATAGCTCCAATCAGCCCCATGTGGGCATCATCGCCCATATAGGACCTATATGGGACCCATATTATATCTACTTGCAAAGGGGCGTGTTGAACGGGTGTTTGTCTTCGTTAGTATATTCCTCATAATCGTAGAAGGACGAATTTATATTTTAAACCAACAAAATTTGTGAGAACAGTCGTTTCATGTTTTATGCACTTGTGTGCAGCATATATACCCTAGTTTTGAGCGAGATAATCAGAACCGAAAATTAAAAGTATATTACTGAAGAGTAACAAATTTGTAAGAGTAGTCCCTAGAGCCACAGGGTCAATGGTCCTTCTCAGGCATAGCCTTTGCAGGGTCAGCAACCTATACAGGTACGAGTCTGTTGTGGTTACGCTTGTATTGTCTTGCTGTTAGAGGCGTTAAACGGCGAATGGTGTACTTTGAGTATTCTATTCCTGCTGGTGACTTAATGCTTCATTTTTTCGTTGGGGCTAAGTTCCACAATATTAATGTTTTTCTGAGGAAAGTCGGTGATATGGTATTAATTTCAACCGCCGCTGCTCTACCGGTAACGTCACTGCGCAATCGTGCACGTCACTGCACCCTGGTGAATGTTACTACTCTATTACGATTTACGTACATCACTCCAGTATCGTAAACATCACTCCACTATCGTAAACATCACTCCAGTATCGTAAACATCACTCCAGTATCGTAAACATCACTCCACTAATCATGAGTTTAACCCAAGGAAAGCAAAAAGGGATGCTATTAGTAATACCCCTTACTTGTCTAACCTATTTCTGGATTGATGGTCTAAATCTTAAAAATTATTCATGCCAACAAAAACAATTAACTTTCTTAATACTATAACTACATGTTATTACTATTTGTTAAACTTCTCAAACAAAGTTTAAATATAAATCATTTAATACTGAGAATACAAAAAAAAAAAATATTTCCATCACTTTGCATAAACTGTATCTACCAAAACTATTTATCATCCAAACTAACATAGAATAGTTAATATTTACTTTATTGTGGCCACCTGCACAGAGGGTGCTATTCATCACACAGTCTTCATTTTGGTGTCATTGGATAGGATTTTAATTCTTGAGCAGTGGAAATTTACCTTCAAGAGATTTATGGTAAGATAAAATAATAAAAAATTACTATATATTATACAGCCTGTCTCTTGCTCCTGTGGTTTCTCCTGGTCATGCTATAGAGTTAAATTAGAGTTATGTTAGGTTAGGAAGGGTTTGTTTTGTTCTTTTGACACAATGGAACATGACAAAAACATATGATAATGTGATCTAGATTTTCATAAACTATAAAATTTTGTAATATTAGTACAGGAATGGTTTGAATATTTTTCAATACAGGTTTTTTTTGCAATAAAATTTTCAAAAAATAGATTTCCCCTCTAAGAAAATAATTCCTATCAACTTGCACTAAAATGAATACTGTACTATGAGCACAATGTTCTGTACAGTTTGCTCATAGTAAAGTAAATATTATCTGATTTCTCCCATTCAGAAAAATTATTCTTATTCAATGTCATTACAATGAAGGCTGTACAATGAACAAGACGCTCTGTGCAGCTGACCGCAGTAAAATAAATATTAACCCATAAAACTTCTAAATACAAAAAAAATTGGCATCAGTACCAAAATGATGTTTACTATCTGTAAAAGCAAGATACTTACTTTTTAAACATGATGATAATCAAAAATTTTGAGTTTTTGATGACAATACTGATACTTGAATGAATTTAAATCTGTAAAATAAACATCATAAGTAAAAGTTACTTTCCTAAATGTTAAAATATACAAGTATCACAATTTTGAGAAGCATTATAAAAAAATGGCAATAATAATTGACTGTCTTTATTAAACATTTTTTACAAGGTGGAAGGCATATGAATTAATTGATAATAGATATGATATAAAATTAACTATCAACACCTTCAGCTACTAACGCACAATAACATGCGTTAGGTAATGAGTTACGAGAAGTGCATCATTGCACATGATGCACCAACTCCTATCTTGTTCATGAGTAAATTATTATAGCTCTTAGAAGTAGAAGCTAAAAATACACAAAATTGATTGATTCAAGCAAAAAAAAAAATTGAGCAACTAACTACTAATCATTGGTTCCAATTAAGACCAAAATTGGTTAGACAATCGGCATATATTCTGCAGTAGTCGGCACAACGACTTATGGTTCCTCAAAACAAGAATATAATAAGTTTAGCAAAGGCATACACACAAACCAGTTTAAAATGGCTTCACCCAAATATTAATCTATGTATTAACAAAACAACTTCTAATAATAGCGCTATTTGTTTCAAAACGCTCGTCAAACTCATCCCATGGGAATTGAAACTTGGAAGTACAAGAAAAGCATGCTAACTTGAACCAACCTGCTATAAAATTTATACGAGCGGTCTCAGTTACCCTAAAGTACATTTGAGAGTGCAATATTTTTGCTCTATATTGGAATTTTGACCAATATTAAGAGCACAAATTGTTACACCGAAAAAAATGGAAGTTACTTAAGTTATTTAAAAATTAATATTTTTCTACAACTAATTAACGAGTAACATAAGATGAAAGTAGCGTTTTCTTTGGGCTGCCATAAAGAATGAAGACCAATGGGGCCGGTAGAAAATCGGAGATCCGATTTTGGACACCATAGAGGCCCGCAGCGGAGTGTCACTCTCGGGCGGCGACGAAAAATCCCAGAAGAACCTATTTTTGGGTATATTTTTCATCCTGGTCTCATTTCTTACCAATTACACCTAGCGAGCTCAAATAACGTTTAAATGAAAGCTTATTCTTTTTTTTGCATATTGTAAAAAAGTACATTTTATCCAATTTTTACCGTATGCAATAGAGGCGTGATTCCCCAATACATATGTAATGCCACTCCCCAAAATTGAGGAGTGGCACTACATTTGAAGAATTTGAAAGTAATTTGAAGTCTCTACATCAATTAGGTCAGAATTGAGAGATTGACCAAATTGCAAAATTTTGGGCGAAACATGTGAAAAGGGGATCACGCCCCCACCTCATGGGGTAAAAAGTATGGGGGTTTATTTTTATGGATTCTGAAGGATAATTGAATGAGCTTTCATTTGAAAGCTTTTCAAATTGCTCAGGTCCCATAGGTAAGAAATGAGAGCCTAGTCCAAATGGGGGACCTTTCTTCTCTCCGCGGGGGGTAAGAGAGAGGAGCTAAATTTTATCTGACATTGTAGAGGAAGTCATTAGAAAGAATTTGAAAGGGCTTTGAAGTCTCTATACCAATTATATCAGAAATGAGAGATTGGCCAAAATTGGGGAGTCGCATTACATATGTAATGGGAAATTACGCCCCCTTTGCATATGGTAAAGAATAGGATTAAATATATTTTTTACAAGTTGGAGAAAGGTATAAAATTTTACTTAAACGTTATTTGAGCTTGCTAGGTGCAATAGGTAAGAAATGGGGCTAGGATGAAAAATATACCCAGATATTGGCTTTTATGGGATTTTTCACCGGTGCGCGTGAGTGATTGCTGCGGGCCGCAACGGCGTCCAAATCGGGTCTCCCGTAGAAAACTAATTGATTTCTTAGATGTTGATGGCAAGTAAGTTTGGTTTGAGCTGTGGGAATCCCAAACTTCAAGTTTTCAAGGTACTCCATGAGTTTCAACTCAAGATCTTGAGTTTTTTGTCCCCCTCTAGTTCTTGGTTCTGTTACTGAAATTTTTATCAAATCTTGGGTTTTTTATCTATGAAAAAACACTTCCAATTTTTACCAATGAAACAACAACAACATGTGCAGGTACATCATAAATATGCGTATTATAAGACAAATTAGTAAAACTGACCTCGTTCTAACACTCCCGTCGTAACGCGTCCTGTTTCTGTTCTGCTTCTCTCAGGTTCCGCGAAAATCACAATTGCGGCGTCACCGGTCACCACCGAGTCGTCCGACTTTCAGTAGTCCCTACGTACGTTGCCTGTACCACAGATGGTTGCATTTGATTCGTTCCCAGTGTTTGCTGACGCTGTGATTATTCATTTGTGAATTGAAATGCAAAATAATTCATAACCCATTAAAATATGAGTACTGAGCAGGAAACTTTGATATCACCAATCATTTACAAGTGAATGGTTGGAAGGTGTGTTCAAACCTTGGCTGAAGAAGGACAAAAATAATGCTTTCAATAGCTTTTGTACCTGCTGCCTTGTTGCACTAAAATGTGCAAGCAAGTCTATGTTACTATCTCATGAAAATACAGAGAAACACAAAATAACTTTGAAGCTGCTAGGTCAGTCTGTATAATATATCCAAGTTTGTAACTCAGGATGTGCCTTTGGAGGCAGATAGTGTTGTCAAAGCTACAGTACTTTATGCCGAACAATTTTGTGAACATTGCGTTCCTTTTTTGCTAGTTGAACACTTATCGGAATTATGTAAGAAAGCATTATCTGACAGTATCATTGCTAAGAAAATTCCTTGTAAGAGAACAAAGCTCTTTTATCATATGGGTTGGAATTGCTCACATTGAAAAGATGCATTTGGATAAAATCTGTCAAGAGCAAAAGTTTTCTCTTATAATAGATGAAAGTACAGATCTGACAACAACACAAGTGTTAGCGATTGGGGTTTGCTACTTTGATAAAGTTGAACGAAATGTAAAAGATGCTCTTCTAGACATTGTTGCACTTGAAAATGATGCTTCTGATAGTTTTTACAAAGCTGTTAAATCTGTGTTGCTAAAAACAAAAATTTTGATAGAGAATACCTATGGGTTTGCCTGTGATAACTGCTCAACAATGTTAGGCCATGATAATTGCTTCCAAAAGTTACTAGAAGACAATTTACCTCATGTATTTCTACTTGGTTGCTTTTGTCATTTATTGACAGTTTGTGCAAATCATTTGGTTTCCATTTTACTTTTATATTTGCAGTCCTTCCTCAAAGATGTAATGTCATACTTTTCTTGCAGTAGTAAGCATCAAACTAATTTTTCCATGATTCTATATGTTCAGATTGCAAATTCCAAAATTCTAAAACTTGCAGCAACCAAATGGCTTCATTATTTTATCTAAAACATCAGAAATATGTTCATGTTTGTCATTGTTCTATTCACTTAATTAAAATTTTGAGTTTTTGAAGTAATGTTTAGGTTTTTGAAGCACTTTCTTTGTTCTTCCTTAAAACATTTTATTGTGAGCTACACTTGTGAGCTAAGTCAGTCCGGATGTGGTTCCAACAAAGCATGTGGTAAAAATTGCTGAATGCAGAACTGCAAGCCCTATCAATTACTTTTTCACAATCAGTGACTATAACTAAATTATCAGAATCAATTTTTGGGAAGCTTTTCTTTAAATAAGAGAAAAATATCTCATGAGCATCATGGTTTCTTTTGTGATGAATAAGGCATCCCAAGATGAAGAGCGGGTCACTCTCATCTCCAATGGCGACCTGTTAAATACGGAACATAAAAGTCACCAAGATTGTACGTTGTGTCGTTTGACATTAAACATGTACTCGTGGGGATCAAATTTTGCCACTCCATCATTAGCTCATCATTTAAAAGTACAGTTGCCAATGAAGGCAAAACATTATTCGCTTAACAATCCCTCCCATCTCATTTATTATTTCACTGCTCGAGCTTTTTACAGGAAGTTTCAACTCCTCAAAATCCTATTCATGAGTTGCATTTTAAATACCCTGCTATTTTCCAAGAGAATCCTTTTGCATTTTGAACAAAAACACATTGAGCACCACTCTCATTCAGTAGTTTCTATGGTAAAATATACATCATATCTTCACTGAAAGCTTTAAGTATATTTTATTTTCAATGTGGTGGCAGTGTCCAGTAGATTAGATGAATGAAAACGGGTGTTTGAGTATGAGTTATAAATCATTATTGTTAGATGTTGTTGGTAAAATATGCTATTCCTTTTCCAAAATTCCTCAGTAAAAAAAACGAATTACATGGTAAAAATAATCTACAATTTACATTGTATGCTGGTTTACTTTGTGCCATACTTCAGTCCATGCCCTAATCTTGGTGACGTTACATTTCTACCTTTGTTCAGTTGTTATTTCTTTAGACTGTCCTGCGTCATCCACAATATTTCTCATGACAAGAAAGTTTTTAAAATTGAATCTATGTGAGAGATTAAAATGTAAGACATTAGAATCAGCTGATGCCAATCAAATGGACAGATGAAGTGGAGGACGGGCAGCAAATCGAAAAATAATAGTACATGGAAGTATTTAAAAGCGGATTAATGACTAAGCTTTCCAAACAAAGAATACTGCTAATTTGAAGTGAACTTTATCTATCCAGATTTTGATTAATAGCCCTTGTGTCACTTTAGTTTTTCTGAGTTGAAGATTTGTGTTTAGAAGACAACTTCAAGTGAAGAAGCCACTGGAACCTCAGTTATGGTGAGTAGAAATTTTTAAATGTTACCTAGTTCCCATCATTTCACCTGAATTAATTTGTATTTATCTAGTAGTTTCTATGGGGATTTTGCTCAATGCAGCTGAATCTGTTGTGGCTATCAAGCTTGAATATTGTTGCATGTTCAAAAGTGTTTGTGGAAATTCTATTCATGTAAGTTTTTGCTTATTAATGTCATGTAATACTGGTCACCTGAGTAAAGTATTAGGTTCCAGTGCAAGGCTGTCCTTTCTTAACTGTATTGCTACATGGCGTGAATTGATTTCTTCTGTACAAATTTATAGCGCAATATGTTCTCATCTAGCATTTTGTATGTGTCAAAATTTGGTGACAAATTCTGTGCTAATAATTCCCAAATATTTCTGCTTAAAATTTCTTGTAATGTCTATGAGCTCTGAATTGATAAATTTTTTAGGTTCAATTTGCTACATGTAGTCTAATCGATTAGGATAAACAATCAATTTCAGGTATCTTGAGCTACCTAGGCAGCTGAATAGAATTAGGGTGATTCATGCATGAGAAAATTTGAAAGAATTTCTGTAAAAGTTACTGCCATAATTTTTTGAGATGTCTTCTGCTGCATGGAAATCAACTAAGTAGCTGAAGAGTATTCTATTTTATTTTTAGTTTTACTAGAATCATTCCATCCATTTGTTTCTGCAGCTTCAATTTCAACTTCGTTCAGATTATGAGACCCAAGGGTGAACTATTTGGCCCTCCATGGAGAGCCTAGATACAGTAGTTTTAGAATGTATTGATCTGTTTTTGAAAATGTGTACCTACACAGGATGTCCCATGAAATATGGAATCCGAAATGAAAATAATGTAATTGAAAACCTATTTGCAGCGTTTTTATTGTTTTTACTGTATTTTTCATTCAACACTTTTCTACAACTGCTATACATTTTGATAAAATATCTTCAAAAATATTTACCCTGTAATTACTCTGCAGAAGGCTCTCAGAAACATGTTTTCTCAGGGAAGTCAAACACTAAAATGGACATGCCACAATATGACTTTATTTTGAATTTTAGAGAAAACAACCTAACAACTTTTGTGTAGTAAATATTTTATGATATTGCAACAGAAGCTGTTACTATTTTATTTAAAATTTAAACTAAAGTTAATTAAATTGTAGCATGTACATTTTATTGTTTGACTTTCCTGCACAAACATGTTTCTGACTGCCTTCAGTTGAGTGATTACCAGCAAATATTTAAAAAAATATTTAATCAAACGTGTAGCATTTGTTGAAAAGCGTTCAATGAAGAATATGGTTGAAATAGAATAAAAGTGCAGCAAATAGTTTTTGAATTATATTATTTTCATTTTGGGTTGAATGAAAAATTGTAATACTTTGAAAATTATTCCAAAGTGCAATAATTTTATTGTGGTCACTTGATTTTGGTACAAATGTCTGAGGATCCTTTTTTTCTGCATGAATTACTGGTGGTGTTGAATGGAATTATTTACATTTTTCTGTAAATATTCTAATTACTGAATAGATTTAGTTTTCCTTAATTGCTTGCAATTTGAAACCAAATTTATGTGACCACGGATGTTTCTTGTGTACACTAAACTTCAACATTTAAAGGTAAAACTTTATCATTGATGAAATTGGAGCACCAAGTATCATGGTGACAATTTTAGTCATCTTTTCAAGATATATTTTAACTTTGCTCTTTTTTCCAGGCACGGAATGCAGAGAAAGCCATGTGAGTCTTCATGAGGGCATGGTGTGGTCTTTAGTCTTCATGAGGGCATGGTGTGGTCCTTAGTCTTCATGAGGGCATGGTGTGGTCCTTAGTCTTCATGAGGGCATGGAGTGGTCCTTAGTCTTCATGAAGGCATGGTGTGGTCCTTGCTAGTTCTGGTGAAGTAGTACGCTTTGAAGAGCCTGCCTGTGTTTGTGGTCAAGTGGTCATGCCCAGACTCAACTATTCTATAAATTATGCACACTCAGAGATTATCCTCCTGATTAATTTCCACTAATCCCAGGGAACATTCTGGCTCTGGTTTCATAGCTTAACATTGTGTGCCGTTTAACCAGGGAGATGAGTAGAGGTCTGGTAATCCAAGTAATCTCCCTACAGTTGTTATTCAATCAAAGTGAAATCATATCTCTCTAGACCTATTGTATTATTTGTATGTTTAAGTAATAATGTTACTTTTTGAAGATGTAGTCACTGATAATACTCAATTTTGGATTGAAGGTCATAATTGGTGTTAGTGACAAAATTTAGTCTATTGCCATCAAGACGGCATAAATGGCCCATATATATATATAGCACGTTACAAACCAGCACACATGGGCCAATAATGACACTCTCTCAAATATTATAAAAGCAGCAGGCCAGATTCCTGATCCCTCATATGCTTGTGTGCCCGTTGCTTGCAAGCTTCCCATGTCCTGGCTGTGTTTCTTGGTGCCTAGTGATGCCTGTGCTGCAAAAAAAGGATTCAAGTCTGCTGATTTCCATTATTTAACTTGAATTTTTTCCAAAAATTCAATCTGTAAAGAAGAATGGCATAGCCGCATTGAAGGTGTTGAGCAAGTTAAGGATATTTTGTTGAGCATTCAATGATTTATTCTCACAAAAAATGAGCGCAAGTGAGGTATAACTCGAAAATTAATATAAAAATTGAAAACGACTGCATATAAAGGCATGCTGTTTGGTTGCATTTCGCAATGTTGAGGCCTTAAATTTTTCCTCAATTTTGGATCAGCTTTTTTTGTCATCCTGAGTGAATTTTGCTGGAAAAAATAAATCAGTCGCAAAACTCTACGGTAAATACACCTAACATTTAACTACCTAACACCTGCATACATTTGACTGCCGAGTTATTCACGAAAGGACTTATAAAAAAATTGAGGTTTCATGTTACCGTACAGAAAATTAACAATGTATTATTCAATGTGGTGTTTGTGTTTCATTATTTTATTGACTAGCTTCTGAGCTGCAATATTTTACTCTTGTTTAGTTTCTGTGCATTACTCTTATAGTTTTTGTTTTTAAATTTAATGCACGTAGTCTGAGTACATTTTTATTCTCAGAAAACTTCCTATTCTGTAAGTTAAAATTTTACTTGAATGATGCTCTTCAAGTTTAACTATTCTTTATCGAGATAAAATTCAATTAAAGTTAGAAAAATCATAGTTTAGCATGGCTTGCCCCGAAACAATGTTGCTCACGGCTAGTCTGAAATTCGGTTAACTTTCTCCTGATTTTTTCATTATACAGGGTGGCGCAGAAGTAACGCACCCTTTTAAAAAATTAATAAAGAAAAAAGTATACACTGGGTATTGGTAGACATGATACGCCATTTTGAAAGGGTGCGTTACTTATGCGCCACCCTGTACTTAATTGTATGTTGTGTTTATTCATTCTTTATTGATGCCGCTCGAGTCCCTGTATCCAGCATACAGAAGTGTTTACGACGGTCGATATCAACATGAACACCTGTGCACAGGACGACCCTGGCGCGGTGGAGAGCTGCGCAGGAGGGGGGGTCACAGCCCGCACAGACGCGGCGACCGTACCTGGCATCTGACTGCTCAGACCTGCGTCAGGCAGACAGGTGGCGCAACCAGGTCATCTCGGAGGTCGCCCGCAAAGTGGCGCAGATACAAAACGGTCAGTTTCGTTCGTGCCTTTAGTAGGGGGTTCGAATGTAATCCATGCGTGTCACTCCTTCGGCCTTGCTGTTACCATTCTAAATAAAAAAGTTACTGTTCCACTCAGGATTACTTTGGTATGTGTTAGGAATCGGCGACTCTCAAACAGTAGGCTGTAATGGGTTAATTTTTTATAATAGGGTGTGTATTGTGTTCCTGTTATAGAATACGATTGAGTTGACTTCCTGTACGTGGGCTTTTAACACTATATCTGTTGGCTACGTCTACTGTAGCTAGCGGTCGTGCATCTACATTGAGAATGCATTCTTCCTTTAGATTCTACACGAAGATATCCAGAGTAAGGCTAAATGTCTCCACCTCGAGCTTTCTTGACTCACTTGAGTTATTCCTTAGAAGCATTGAGGGAGCATGTCTGGTGTCCAGTGTGTGCTGTGGCCTGGACAACTGCCTCGCTCCACTCCTACTCACTCACACCTAATGTCTTTCTTGGATGTGCGGTGAACATTCTTACTCTCTCATTCTGTTATTACTCTCCTTTCGCCTCCATTATTAATTCATCCTTCTGTTATTAATCTCCTTTCGCCTCATAATTTATTCATCCTTCTGTTATTGCTCTCCTTTCGCCTCTTTATTAATTCAAAATTTTGTTACTACTCTCTTTTCGCCTCTTTATCACTTGCAGTGCTCTGGCTTTGCTCTCACGACGTTAAGGATAGTTACTACAGCATAGTGTGTGCTGTCAGGTGGAGTTAACACCGAAAACTCTCCTGCACCAAATACATGTACTTTTTCTTCGGTAGTTTTAGAGTGCAAAAGCGTGTGCCATTTCTGATGAGTGTGCTGTGTGGGGAATATACATATGCAGGCATGTATGCTATATATGCAGCTATAGTTATTATCTGGCTCACTGATTCTTTTGGCGTTGTTAATGTTTCACAACAGTTTTGTGTAGTAATATTTCTTTTTGTTATGGACGAAGCTATGAGAACACACCTATGTTACCAGTGCGGCACCGCTCAGGTGTGACCAAGCTAGAATGATTTTCTATGTAATTCGGATCCACGGTCTTACCTCCAACAGGAACTTCTTGAAAAATAATTGGATAATTTTCCAGCTTACTTCTAACTTCCTAAATTCCACAGCTCGCGTTTTATGTTCAAAGTCAATTTCTTCTCTCGTTTAGGCCCTTTATATTTCGCTCCACGTTCGCTTTTTTACAGAAGAATAACGAAATGTAATTTTTTGCAGCCGGCCTGGGCGAGTTCCGCATCCGCGACCTGAACGACGAGATCAACAAGCTGCTGAGGGAGAAGGGCCACTGGGAGGTGCGCATCAGGGAGCTGGGGGGCCCCGACTACAGCGTGTCAGGCCCCAAACTCTTCGGCTCGGACGGACAGGAGATCCCGGGCAACAGGTGCTGTAGTGTGTGTTGTGATGATGAATGTTGTGTCTTGTGTTAGTTGAGTATATGTATGGAGAACGTATGTGGCACCTGTGTATTGATTGATTTTTATTTTCGTTGTATTTGTGTTCACCGCGCGAAGTCTCTAATCTGAAAGCGAAATGCCTCTTTTTAAACCGTTGTGCTGCGTGAATTTGTGTCTCGCGCGTTTCACACCAAGTTCCATGGCTGCCGAACTCTAATCTACGATGAACGTTTCCAGAGGGTACATGTATTTCGGAGCTGCGAAAGAGCTTCCCGGGGTGCGGGAGCTGTTCGAGCAGGAGCCAGCGGCGCCGCCTCGGCGGACCCGCGCTGATCTAATGAAGCACATTGATGCCGACTACTACGGCTACAGGGACGACGACGACGGCGTCCTGGCTCCCCTCGAGCAGGAAGTCGAGCAGCAGGGTGCGTCGCTAGACCTTCTAGATAGAAAATAGGAACTGGGCGTTGTTCTCGAGGATTAAGTTCATGAGCGCAAGAATTAGTCTGCCAGTTGGTTGATTCTGTCGTTTCAGGTTTTATCTGCTCGGCAGTGTATTTCACTGGTTTGTGTAAGTGTGTAAAGTAATTTGTCTTGTGATCCCAAGATACCAACCCCTGAGTCAGTAGTGCTCTTAGGAAAGTCTGTAATAAGATATTCAATATTTAGCCAGGTCGGCTACTTTCCTGATGTTCATGAAGAGCAAATCGTGCTAGCAACATTAGAAAGGAGTAGTATAGGATTCTACGGAGAGTGACAACAGGAACGAACCGAGGGGTTCATTCTTGGGTTTTCTATTTTCTACCCAAGTTCTACGCCGTCAGACAGCGAGATTGCTATCTCTGATAAGATCACACCGTCTATAAATTGTTTGTCGCACAGACGGAGGCAATGGACTTAACGTTAACGCAAACATTTTGTCACCTGATGCACATTCTACAATTGAACTCTCGTGTGATGCAGCCTACGTAGTCATCCTACAAAATCTAATTTCATATTGACCATGCCACTTTATATTGATGGCTTTGTTGCTTGCTTGGTCTGTCCTCTCTGCGTGCTCTTGAAGATTTAGATAGGGGAAAATTCTCGGGTTTGTATTCCTAATTAACGAGACTGTCAGAGAAGGCAGTCCGTGTTAGTGCTACTGAAAATAACATTATTTCATGCCAGAGTTACCTTAAATAAGAGGGCATCTTAAGAATTTAATATCATTTGGGCCACCATTCTTGGATGGCATGTCTACTTGTAATTATACAATAAAGGGAATGCCCCTATAAATATGAGCCAGACAGTGAAATGACTATTTGTTTCTTTTTGTTCTACGCTGAATGTAAGGAAAAAAGTAACATTTATTGCACACTTCACGCAATGATCATTACACAAATACACATGATAGAGCATAATTATGTCAGAAACACAGATTTTATGTTCGTTTGGGTAAATTTACAGAAGGGTACATCACGCACATAACAACGGTTATTACGACGGTACGCGCAACCTAAATAGGACTATAGATTTAGGGTGCTGAGCTAACGGGGATGATCTCTTGTGCTTGGACTGTTGCGGGGGATGGGGGCGCCTAACCAAGCCTCGACTCATGAGTTGTTCCACTGTACTCTTTTTTTTCTCACGCCACCTACGTGTGTAACAAGTATAAATAGATTTTAATTTGTACCATTTTAATGGTTCTTTGAAATGAACCATCATTTTTAAAATTTACCAAATTAATTAGTATGAAATACCAGTCGCATTTTAATGCCACTCATTTTGGGAAAGTGAACTGCTGTGATTGACACTGTCTGAAAAGCGGTAGTAGGCTCCGAATTATTCTCCCTGTCACCAGTTTTGTGGCTTTGGTCCTGGCGTCCCTTCGTTTCAGCTGGGCTTTATAAGGAAGCATAGTTTGAAGTGCAGACCACGCCGTCGCCGATAACAAAGGCCTTCGGTCACTCCCTGTCGATAATTTCTTCGTTTGTGGCAGTTTAATTAGGATTTTTCATTCCGTCCCTCGCAGTTCCGTTGTTGTTCGGAGATGTTTACTTGACATTTAGTTGGAGCCTTTTGCTTAGAGCTTGGTATTTTTAGGTCAGGTATTGCAATTATCCTTCCTTCTGCAATGCTCGTTATGTTTTCTGATTCATCCAACAAAGTTGATGATGCCAAGCTGAAATTTAGGCACTCGGGGCGAGAGTCCGCTGTGCCTTGTTCGAATTGGTGGCTTCTTGGTGACCGTTGACTCGAGGACATCAGAATTTTCAGTTGCATCAGTTACACTGCGTTGCCTCTGCACATTCTTCACCAATTTTGAAGTTTTACGTTCCTTTTCTTCGCTCTCTTTAGATTACATTTCATGTGGATAGGGAGCTTTATACTAACTAATAATCTAATCTATTTTACATTCTTACCTTCATTCTAATTGCATTTTCCACTACGCAATTGTTCATAAACCTATGTAAAAATAGTGTGTTACTTTGGAATAATACTTTGTTCTACTGTGTGTTTTTCGTATTCCCTCCAGCTGTTCGACACCTGATACAGAACTACCGTCGAATGAAATTCAGGAAGAAAACTGAACAACAAGATGGACAAGACGGCGATGATGAGGAGGCGAAGGAAGACGTTGATGAAGAAGACGGCGAAGACGTCGACGAGTTCAGCGTAGAGGAGGTACAATCTCGGGAATACAAGCGACTGCAATTACTAAATAAAAAGATATGAATGACCATAATAAAGCAAATCAAGCCTCATGATTGTATGTGCTTTTCTTAAGTGTTGTGAAATGATCTACCATTTTTACTGCTCATTGCAGTTGTACGTTGTGCAATGAATTAAAACATGAAGACTGGGAGAATAAAAGTGTGTATATGCTATTGCGCCCTACACTGGCGGTCAAAATTTGGGATCCGTTTTAAATTTTGGGATTTCTGGAATACTGGAAGCATACACAATCTTATACAGAATAGTCAAGGTTTCTTGAAATATGGTGTACAAATTTTATTTGTTTCTAGTGTGTTGAAAAAAGATTTGAGCACACAACTTCGGAAATAAAAATATAAACAGCAACAACTGTGTGACAAAAAGCAAAAAATTCACTGGAATGCATTATTACATTTGAAAATCGAACAAGCAACAACAATAAATTTAATATCTACTGAGTAGACCCATATTCTCCATCACAGCTGTACCCCTGCTGATGCAAAATTCTATGAGCAGAAGTCATTCAATTTCAAAACCTTTGCTGGAAGGCCAAATTGTACCTAGATTTTATTGAACAATTAACCTCATTTGATTTTCACAACTTTTGATTTGGAAGGAAGTTTGAAGTTTTTATCATCCTTTAGACTTAAATTCCAATTCCCACCCAGTCAGCTCAGCGCTGTAATGTTCTTCGCCGCTAGCCGGTATTCTTCCTAGAGTTCACCAACGCCACAAACCATTGGGCATTTCAGCTGCACCAGACGTCTGTAAGGATGCGCATCGTTTGTTAGGTTGACATTTTTTTTTATTAAACCCCCCCCCACCTGCAGCCAAGTCGTTAAAAACGCAATTTTCATAGCTTTAAAAAATTAAAAAAACTCATNTTGGTGACAAACATTGGTTGTTGGTGGCAGACGCCTATGTTGGTTGAGATTTAGGTTGCAAATAACAGTTGTGTGTTGGCAGGAGGACGAGCGAGCGGCGGTGCTGCGCTACATGGCGCACGTGCCCAACATCCCCAGCCAGCAGGAGATGGAGGAGGCGCTGCTGGAGCGCAAGAAGAAGGACCTCCTGCACCGGCTCTTGGGGGACTCCTCTGATTGAAAGCGATGGCACCGAAGCATTATGGTCGCTTGTACATATATGTGTAACTTCCGCGTCAACGTGCTGAAATTATATTTTTTATTTAATTTAAATTACGTTAGTTCGAATTTGTTTTTCTGTGCTGCGTGTTTTGGATTACGAACCAGTGGGCTTTAGCTGAATTCCTTGGTACAAACGGTGTGTTGTGCTGCAAATATAAGGAGCTACAAGAGTTACGTGTAGTTGTGACTAGTGTTATGGGAAGGGGACATTTCCAATGGAGTGATGTCTTAACTGTGTCACTCTCGATACAAAATGCTCAGTAAGGGCGACTTCTCAGTAGGCATATGGTAGACAAAAGGATTAGATTTCTCTATCGTATGGTAAGGGGACTATTGGCCCCAAGAGGGGCGCTGGTAAATTACCTCGGCTATAGATAGGCTTTCAGGACATCTTTTTTTCGTGCTCACATTACTTTTTTCAATTTTCGCACCTTGCGTTGCTATCTCTTCCTCATCATTCATAACTTGCTGTATCTACGCGCAGGGAATCCTGTGTAGGAGCAAACCTTGTGCTGAGATTCCCCGTTTTCTACGGTCCATACTAAATAGTCTCTTCTCTTTCGGTGTGACGTAGTCTGAGTCCCTGGAGTGCTGTACTCTATACCACTTAGTTTACTACTCTGTAAGGGCTACGGCCAACCAAGTGCCGAGATAGGATACTTCTTGTGTCAATGAAAAAAATGAGAATTTTTTGAGCGGAACTTAGTGCGCATCCGCTAGAACAGTACTTGTATTGGATGGTTTTGTACTCACAGTCATGAAAGTTCAGGCGATATTGTAGCTTAAGTGTCTGTTTTTTGTTTGTGAATTGTTTAATTGGCTGTGCTAGTAGTACAACAGCGCGATAGCATCAGTGAGAATGTTGAGCTTTCGCTACGAAGAGCTACTGGTGGTGCGAGTGTAACACCGTAATCTATTATAAATTTCAAGGTGTACACGGCGGTGTGGACCTTGAGTAGGTTGCTAGGCTGCTTTCAAGATATTCAGAAGCGGCCTTGTAAGAAGGTTACTGATTGAATGGCGGACACATGAACTTAGAGCGACTTGAAAAGACGTAATTACCTAAAAATGAACTCGTTTAGTGATGGCAGGTTAAAGTTGGCCACAATTGATGTGTTTTTACGAGGATCCGATTGTGGTCGTGACGTCTGTGCAGGGGGCCCTAGACGGCCCTCGCCTCTGCCATGTGATGACGTGGCGCTCATCTCGGTGTGTCTCCTGCACAGGGACACGGAAGAATTAGTCCAAAGTTCGTAAAATATTTGAAGTACCTATCCCTCGCAGTAAAAATTACTCGCATATCTTTTCAAGTGGACTCGGTTTCCTTTGTGTAATGTAAATACCTGAAATATGTAATGAATTGTCGACCAGTTTTTTGCATCATCCTTTGTATTCCATGACACGAGTGTGCGATGCGACCGCGACTTTGGTGTCCTACAGAAGGCATTTGTCGCTCCTTGGTTTACGGAGGAGGACTTTTCCTTTTCTTGCCCCCGCAGCTCAGTGTGGGCGACAAATTACCGCGAGCTTTCGTTTCCCTTCGACGCCAGGTCGTGACTGTCTTTAGTTTTCGCTCCTCCCAAATGCGCACTTAATGTTTTTGAAGAGCCACTGGAAAAATCACTTTATTTTATCATTACAAATTCAAGTTCTATTTCGTGCCAAGTTTATGTTTAAGATTAACAACAGCTTACGCAAAAAAAATATTTCTCGGCTTATAAGTTTAGCATCCATGATGTGTGTTCAATTACGATTATATTACTTCAAATTCGTTGCCTTGGATTGGCCATCTTTTCGCCCCTCTAAGCGACTCACTGCAGTCCGAGTTTGCCGTAGGTGCATTAATGTGACTGTGAGGCACAGTACCTGGCGATCCGCACGTTTGATGCTTTAATTGGAGTCGAAACGCGACTTGGTAGCCATTGTTTACTGCTGGGAATTGAGAGGCAAATATTTGAAATATCGACCGGGGTTTTAGTTTCTTTGCTCTTTCGCACTGTTAAGTAGACGCAAGCTGTGGAACCCCTTTCCCGGTAAGGACGAGTTTACTCCCATAGAATTAATGTGCGTTTCTCCACTTTGAGGGGGCAAACGTGCCAAAGTTCGATTTCGAATGATAAAAGAATGAGTTAACTCAATCTTTCTGGTATAAGCGATCTTGGGAACCTCTTCCGGTATAAGCCGGCAATTTACGAGTGTTCGCCAACATCTGGAAGAGATCAAGAAAATCACCTTAATATAGCGCGTGTTCGTCGACCAAATTATTGGAGAAGGGGTTAGAGTGCGAAAGCATGGGAAATTAACTATAATAACCACTCTGTGTTTTAAAAGATTAAGTTAAAAGATGGATCCTTGGCGTCTTTTATTCTAGGAAATTAGCGCTGAATGTGTATTGCTTCGGTTCGTTGTTCTGCGGGTTGAGTTTGCGGAGACAATTGCCTACAGTTTTGGCTTACGCTGTTTTTTTTTTGTACAATTCTTCCTGAACGAAAGTACAATATTTTGAATACAATATTTTTTTCTCACCTACCTTCTCAAGTTATTGATCATTCAAAATTGTGTGCTGCCCCTGAACATTGCTGCTGCTAATCTTGGGAGAATTTGCTTATTCTGATGGACGCTTCATTCCTGCGAGAAATGTGCAATGATGATGGCGACACTAACAGGCCAACGCAAGCAGCGGTGCGACTCGACTGCAGCTAGAAAATTTAAATTTAATGTTCTGCAGTTGGGGAAATGTTGAGCTGTCGTGGCACGGCGCTACGAGTCTCACTCATCGCTTGTTTCAAACGAGGCCAGAGTTTTAGTGGAAATATGTAGACTACTTGTCACTGTTGGTGAGTTATATCAACAGTTGAGATGTTGAGTTCGTTGCAAGTAGATTTCTTATTTTAATTTAGTGTTGGAAAACATTTTATATCCATAACAGCTCATATTCATAACAGCCCGCTTATTATTCAGTAGAGATTATTAGATTTATTTCTAAATCTTTGAATTCAAGCGATCAACTTATGCCTCCGTTTTAGGCCTTCACTAGTGTTAACTGATCAATCTTGAGGATCTAAGTTAGAGTTTTTATTCTCGACTTTTATTGATTCCTTTAGGTGACCGTATCTGCATGCAGTTCATAAATTCATATCAAAGTAGGGAAGAAAACTAATATAACATATCAAGCAAAACTCAAACATGCTTAAGAATTTACACTGCAATTCAGTACGCTAAGAGTGTTGAATCTAATATTTTATAACCGCATTAAAAACTAGCCTTACCAAACGTAGTGAAATTCCTTGGCGCAACTTACGCTAGTTCTGCTAAGCTCATAGGAACACTCCGGACTCAGCCCGTGAGTGCAGAGTCCGTCCGCTAAGTACAACTAATATAAGATCATGTGACACCCCCCTAGTCTTACAAGAGGTTATCTCATAAGTCATGATTTAGGTTCTAATTATAATGTTGGCACAAGCGAAATTAGACAGGGTATGTATTCTTTTTAAAGTAGGACAGATCACATGAAATATGTTTTACAATTATCGATGATATGACGTCAAAATCCGCATCATTCAAAATATTATGTAGCACGATTCGTAGAACATAACGTAGTAGTGGCCTAGTGGTATTATTATTATTATTATTATTATTATTGGGGTTAGACGCAA
>VOMN01004660.1:0-10883 GCA_014899125.1 Orchestia grillus | reverse complement strand
GCTGCAAACGTACTGGCCCACTTGCTGCAAACGTACTGGCCCACTTACTACAAACGTACTGGCCCACTTGCTTCAAACGTACTGGCCCACTTGCTGCAAACTATCAGGCACACTTACTGGCACACTTACTGGCACACTTACTGGCACACTTACTGGCACACCTGTTGGCACACCTGCTCCTGACTGCCAGCATGTCAGAGAAGCAGCGCTGCCTGCAGTCTCGAGACTGTGCGGCGCTGTCCCGAAGAGGGACGTCTGAGACGCGGCTGGGCCATCCCCGCTGTTCACTGACAACACACGTATTGTGGGACGCACAATGGATTGCTGGACGCAGGCGCATCGCGGCACGACTGAAGGCAGTTGTGTGGTACGTAGAGTACCATAGTCTGCGTGCTGAGCTTATGGTGCGTAGGTTCCGATAGACAATGGTGACAGGACCGAACCGAGTGGTACGCTTTTGCGCTCCCAGCCGAGTTCCCTGCTGTCAGACGCGAATCACGCACAGGCACACTCGAGTAGACGAGTAATACTGCTCGGAACACATGTTCACCGCCAGAAACGCGCACATGTAGGTTTATGTACATAGCTATAGATATGTGCACATGAAGAGATATGCGTACAGGTTGAGACTCATGCTCAGATAGAGATCCGTACTAAACCTGCAGCGAGTCCTGTCAATTTCACAGGTGCTCACGCGTACTCTGGAGATGATTTTCCTGAAGCGGATCTGGAACACTTGAAAATTGATTAGATGTTACCTTCAGTGAGGTGCTAGAGTGTGTCATTACTTCAGTCATATTCTACTGCGTGTCGCGCTTTGTTGTAAGTTCGGGTTTTCATGATATTTTCCGTATTAAATACTATACCGAAGTGACCTTCAATGCAAATAAGGCTCCTGTATTCTAAAGGTAATATGCCTAGAAATTTTCTAGAGGATTAGTGCAGTATATACCAAGTTATATCAATTAAAGAGCTTTGACTCATTTACTAGTACGTCGTGCCTTAGTGGAGGTGTAAGAATATACTAAGGAAGCATCTAAGGGGGGCGCGTAAATTGTCTAAGGGCTTGCAAATGGTGCCACTGTAGTGGAAACAGCCAGAGCAATGGAAAACGATACATGAACATTAAAATCGTGTGTGAAGAACCCAATCACCAATGATAGGCGGGACAAAGAGAAGAGAATAAACGTAAGCCAAAGGGACATGGGGAAATTACTTAGGCCGGTGAACAACCGTCCTGGAGCAACCAATACTGCAATATTTAACGGTGCTGGACTTGGACCTGTACCCAGAAACACACGGTGCAAGGTGCTGAAAGAGGGGACGAAGAATATGTATCTCATCGTCATACTCGCCCTAAACATATCCCACTAGGAGAAGCGCGTCATTGGGCTAAAAAATACATGAAAGCAAACTTTCGTAGCTTTTGCGGCTGAGGCCCAAGCTGCGTTGGGCGATGCCGGTGGCAGGGCTAAAGTGTGGGTAGTTCATGGATCCTCTCGTCCCAGCCGTTTCCTGAAGAACAGGGTGGTGGTGGGATGATGTTTTGGGCAGTGATCATTGGTAACGTAATGTTAGGACGTTCTTGGGTGCCACAAGGTGTTCAGATACCCAGGAAAACGTGCACCCGATATGAGGACGAACACTAGTCACCATGGTTTGATGACCTGCCACTTGCGTGCAGACGTCAGTTGACATTAGTGCGTGATATTGCTTCATCGCATTTAGCCAAGGCTACCATGTCGTTCCTGAGAACTCTGGGCATCAATGGAAAAATTTCTCATGACATGCCCTATGAGATGTTTTTCCCACCTAAGCCCTATCGAACAATTGTGGCCCACCTTGAAACGAATAGCTTTTGAAGGAGGAGCCTAGCATGCGTCGAAGGAGACCCTGCGGGATAAGATCAAAAGTGTCGCTGGGTCTCTAACGGCTGATTAGATCAGTCAATTGAGAGATTACGTGGACAAAAGACAATTCGGTGTGATGTTCAAGCGTGGACATTAATATTGCAAATGATGAAGTCACTGCTGTTGTAGTACCCGTTGCCATCATGTATTTTCCCTATATTGTTACCTTTGTTTTCTCGAATAAGTTACATGTTGCTACAAGGAAGGCATAGTGTTTTTGGCTTGCAGATGGCATTTACATCGCTTGCAATAGAACATGACGCGTTAGAAAACAAAGCATAACCCATCAATTGATGTAACTCGGTATCGCTGCATCAAATGTCTTGAAAATTTGTAAGAATATTTCTTTGCAGAAGAAACTTTTTTTGCTTTGCAGCTGAATCCAATGCTTCATTTTATGCTGAAAACATTTTGAAAAAACGAACTTGCAATGAAGCGTGTCAAGCAGCTTACGTCGAGGTACACCATCACTTGAGCTAAAGTAGTCAATTGGATCAGACTACACTCAAACCTCGGTATTTGTTAGACTTTCTTTCGTACACATCGATTTTCAACGACATTTTTCGTTGGAGTATTAGATATACATACGTTAATTCTGAGTGAAATACTGCTTGAGTTTTTGTAGATTCTGTGTCCATCAGACTTGTATATCAATCTTGGCTCTCAAATACCGGGATTTCGCATTGATGCACGAGATGCTTGGTTTCCTGTAGAGCGGTACTGTGTCCTGACGCTCTTCTGCTGCCATACGCTTTGTTGTTGAATCCCCGCGTGTGGTTGTATGTAAGTCTCCCACCGCTCCTTTTTGGAAGAACGGTTAGTTCGAGTCAGGTTATTGAAAATTTTATTCCTAACGTTTGTAATAGTGAAAAAGGGTGTGATCTTAAACTTAAACTCTATATTCTCTACGTGCCTCATTTCTTTACTATGAGCTTGATAAATCTAGTTTCACTTCCTACATGGAAGATAAATTTGAAAGTTTTCACTTGCATCCAATTTGGCACTTTCGATGCCATGTCATTGGTCTACGTGCCTTAGAGGGCCATTTTTACGTTCGCTCTGCTGTGCATGTAGTAGTACAGGGCACCTCCACTTCTGCAAATTTCCTATTAAAAGTAATTGCTACAGATCTTAGCGTCTTCTTGTACCTGTCTCGCGTTGTAAACAAACAAACCGACGAACGGGAGCGATGTTGCAGTCACTTGGGCCTGTCCCGCGCTGTAAACAAATAAACAGAAGTGACGTCATTAACTGAGACTTCCAAGAACCAGACTCGCGGTATCTGATCGAGAGTATCACAGATACGGCAGCGTACGGTCGCCCTGCAACGGATGTTGCACCTGCTCTCCGCTACGTCGTGTCAGTCTGCCATGCAGTGTGTCTGGCTGCACTGCAGCATGCAGTGTGTCTGGCTGCACTGCAGCGTGCAGTGCACCTGGCTGTACTGTAGCGTGCAGTGCTTGCAGTGTATTCTATTTCCTTTGTCTGGCAGGGCGGCGTGTCATGACAAAAGAATTGTTCCTTAACCGCGTAACGTTGTTTAATGAGTGTACGGCAATGTTTAATGAGTGTACGGCAATGTTTAATGAGTGTACGGCAATGTTTAATGAGTGTACGGCAATGTTTAATGAGTGTACGGCAATGTTTAATGAGTGTACGGCAATGTTNATGGTAATGTTCAACGATTGCATAGTAATGTTTAACGATTGCATGGTAATGTTTAACGATTGCATGGTAATGTTCAACGATTGCACGGTAATGTTTAATAGTTGAAAAGTTATATATTTTCCAAATCAAACTTTTACAAACAAAGTAGACTGTAATGTATGTAAGGGAAGCTATAATTATTTCAAAGCGATTTTTGTATAGATAAAAAATGTTTAGCGTATTTACCTGGTGCTGTCGCTTAGGGTTTGATAGTTCACTGATTAGATTAACTGAAACTGAAGGGACTCAGTAGCAGCTCTCTTACTGTACTCTGCTGTTTGTATTTCTCGTAACCTTGTTGCGTGTTTTTATGTTTAACGATAATTTATGAATATTGCGTAGACTGAAGAATTCCTGAGGCATGCGTGAAAATATTAGCGTTAAGTAACTATCATTTGCCGCTCTAGTTACTATATTTTTTCTATCTAAAGAACTACTTTATATTTCAATTAATTGAGCTCAATTTTGTAAGTTCGAATCCTCACCTGATGAAAAAGGTTCCGGGGTGCGTAACCTCGCGGAGTGTGTTTGCGTCATTAATTAGGGCATCTCTGGCGTTGCCAACCAGGGAAACTGTGGCCACACGTCCAGAATATTGCCACGATTTTTTGTGCATCTTCTCAATTACTCAGATTTTGCTGCCTTTTTCAAGTACATAGTACTTTGGCACATAATTCCTCCTTCTGGCATGCCTGATTACATATATATATATATGTGTTATACAGTTCCGTCTCAATTTCAGCTGTACGTGGAACGCCGAGTTGTGTGTTTCAACGGTTTTGTTTGACGCGGTTTCAGTCTATTTCTCGTTTTCGATACTTGAAGGAAATAAGACGCTGGTTTGAATAGTTCACGAAAGTTGAGTCAAATTCAACGACTCTTTGTCATAACATTCACATCCCGTTCTGTACTTCACTGTTCCCGATGTGCTACTCGCTCAATAGCGACTTCAGAGTCATGTGCCACTGCCGTGCTTCTCCTATGTCTGCTAAAGCTTCATTCCAGGTGTGTACATGTGCTTTTTGTGTGTACATGTGCTTTTTGTGTGTACATGTGCTTTTTGTGCGTACATGTGCTTTTGTGCGTACATGCGTTTTTTGTGCGTACATGCGTTTTTTGTGCGTACATGTGCTTTTTGTGTGTACATGTGTTTTTTGTGTGTACATGTGCTTTTGTGTGTACATGTGCTTTTGTGTGTACATGTGCTTTTTGTGAGTACATGTGCTTTTTGTGTGTAACTGTGCCCTGCTTAACCCACATTCCAGGCGCGTACAAGTACGTTGTATACAAAATCGTGCATCACTAAACCTGTATCCCAGATGTGGCGCACGCAGGTCCCGCCTGAGTTAAATCTGGTGTGAATGTCCCGGCCGGGAAGCACATTTTATGTTAATGGAGCACAGGGCGCACATCTCTTCAATATATTTCTTCTTGCTCTATGGAGGTATTTGTGGTTATGAGCAAAGGTTTTATTTGTGGTGTATGTGTAGTAGTCGTCATGGTGTTGGTGTATGTGTGGTTGTCGGTAGGGTGTTGGTGGTGGTGTATGTGTTGAAGTCGGCAGAGTGTTGGTGGTGGTGTATGTGTAGTAGTCGGCATGGTGTTGGTGTATGTGTGGTTGTCGGCAGAGTGTTGGTGGTGGTGTATGTGTTGAAGTCGGCAGAGTGTTGGTGATGGTGTATGTGTAGAAGTCGGCAGGGTGTTGGTGGTGGTGTATGTGTGGTTGTCGGCAGGGTGTTGGTGGTGGTGTATGTGTGGTTGTCAGCATGATGCTGCTGGTACATATGCAATAGTCAGCAGGGTGTTGGTGCTGTGCGGGTGGCAGCAGGAGTGTACGGTGATGATCAGAGCCCACTACAACGGAACACTCAATGCACCACTTCCTGCTGTCTCGGCAGCCCTGTACGGTTTTCGTACGTTCTTGTGTGCCAGATTTTTTTTTTTGTCGTTTGTATTAAGTTTGAAACTTTATTGTATCTTTTGCTTTCAGGAACTTTGTTCGCTTTTCAGTTTTTTGCTGCTGAGTTGAGTCAAATTGTAGCCGTTGTTTTCGTTTCCAATTTAATGTTTAACTGTTTGAATGTTTCCTGTAAATGATCTTTATTCTTCTGAAATACTTCCATCCGATAAATGTTGATGTTCCAAAAAACAAACGTGACTCCAGTGTTTACTCCTAGATTTACAAAAGCAAGTCGTGTTGTTAATTTGACGGTGTTACATGTTTTACATCGCTATCTGCCCTACAACAGTAGACTATTGAGTCGCTACTCTACCATCATCTCAGACGTGCCTGTGACATCAGAGCTACCTCAGTGCACTGCTACTTTCGTCTCCATTTTTTCCTCATTCTGTTGTCTTCTGCTCGTGTGCTGTGCAGCGAATCTTCGTAGCGTGATGGTATTTTAAATCTAACAACATATTTCAACAGAATTAGTTCGTGAATTTTTCGGAAGCCCTGCTACAAAACTATCAAAATACCCAGGAATATACTTTTAAACAATTTTCATTACATCGACTCTACATCAGAAGAGTTTTAGCCATTTCGTTTCATCCAGCGTTGTAGTTAAAGAACAATGTGACAAAGGGCACCCCGAATTGCGTTCTTCAAGAGACTGGTAGCCAAGAAATTGAGCAACGTTGTGGTCATTCAGGCTCAGCGATTAGCCAAGTATACAAGTATACAAAATAAACAAACTGCTCACACATTGCTCGTGCGTATCAGGCAAACAGGGCAAGATCCCGGACGCCTTTAGGGAGCCTTCGTTGCCCCACGTGTCACAGGGAGGCTTTCGAGTTATCTCGACCGTCCTCACAGGATGTGGCGCGACGAGTTCGTAGTCTCCTCAGTGGTCTAGTTTTGCTCTCAAATTTCCGTTGCCTGAAGTCTATTTTGGAGTGAACGTTGAAGATTTTTCCCGAATGGGAGTATGAAGTTTGGGACGTTTTGGTATTTTCTTAATTAAAACGCTCTATTGGTTGTTTATGTAATCTGTTACTAGTTAGTTGCTAAAATGTAATTTTGAGAAGAAAATCCCAGGAAAAAGAAATAATGATAGTCGAGAAGTGACTTTACCTGTTTGATGTGGGCAAAAAAGATGATTTTTTCAAAATTATTTCGCTGTGGCTCGTAAAAAGAAATATATTTCTTTGTCTCGTTACCCAGTTTGATTTCACTAAAATCTTATGGCTTGCAGGGAAGTCCTGATCAGAATACCGTAAATTTTCTCGCGATAAGCAAATTTTATATAGTATTTAGTGTATTATAATCCATTTCTTCGTATATTTCATGCATACGGGTAAGATATTCAAGAATTCTTTTTCATTTTTACTCGTTTTCGTCGCTATGTTGAAACGAGTTAATGTAGTCATATACCTCTCTCTTTCACGACGAACATAAGTTGACAACTTTCCGTTAAATTTTTTATCAGAACTTTTATAATAAAATTTCCCCCGTCGTCCCTCATCCCTCATCACCATGCAAAGGTCGTTGAGTGTCTGTGGGCAAACGCAACAGTCGCCTGCGTCGAGGGCCAGCTGGTCGAGTGGTGCGTGCTTTCGTTGCGTGTCGCTGAGTTCAGTTATTTTATGCATTACCTCATATTAACTGGTCGTTAGTTAATTTAATATTCGAATGAGCTCATATTGAGAGGTCGTTAGCAAATTTAATATTCGAATGAGCTCATATTAAGAGGTCGTTAGCAAATTTAATATTCGAATGAGCTCATATTAACAGGGCGATTAAGCCTGTTGTGCGAATTGTGTCTAAATATTTCCCAGGAGGCATGAATAAATTGAGTGCATTTCGAGGATCACGTTCTCAGTACTATTTTTTCATTACTTTTGAAGATTCTATTTCTCTATTGTTAACATTTTTTAAAACTAGCGGTCGCATTCTTCCAATTATATTCAGATTATTTTTGCAGTGAAATTTTTGGAATTGAAGTTAAAATGTTTCGTATTACACAGCCCCCGTTTTGCCCCGAAAAATATACAGTGCCAGAGGACCAGGCTTCATTGGACCCTACATTTTCTTGTTCATATTTCCATTAATGCTAGCACTACTTTCCACCGCCATAAGTTCAACGAGAAATTAATGAAGTTGAATAGTACAAACAGTAGGAGCTAACGACTGAAATCTTTAAAATGGTCTCATTGGACCTCACCTGTGGACTCAAGGTTACAGTTGCTTGGCCTAAGCCAACTGATAACTAAGTCCTAAACAACTACATAATTTGGCTCAGCCTTTTCCAAGCAGGAAAAAAACTCACTGCCGGGACATTTCCCTCTCGCAAAATTCATTCCAACAGAACTGAAAAATGAATGCAGATCTGCTGAATTCGCTACGTTCTGACGTCACACGATAAGGCTAATGCAGCTGATACAGACGAGAACGCAGTCTTCTTACAACGAGATTAGGTGTGGTCGCTTTAGGTTTTATTACCTGACAGTAACGCCTTGATAAGAGTGAGTTGTTTTGGGGCAATCTTCGTAATGAAGCAGACTAGGTTAGCTTAACGAGGGGCTAAAGTTGCGTGAAATTTTTGGTGGCTCGTAGAACAGTTTAGAGAGGCGTAAAATTTACTGTAACCTGATTATTTTGATTCGAAACTTTTAGCCTTATCATCGCTGTTTTAGTACACTTAATGAGCTCAAGAACATGGAATTATGGTTGAAAAGAGTCCAAAAAATGCAATCTTGTGTCGTCAACGCTCACGACGAGGGACCGAAGAGGCCTGCCAAATTTTGGTCGTTGTGCGGGTAATGTGAATTTTTCACTGGCGGAGAAACTCGAAAGTTCGTGGCAAAATTTTGGAGTCTGGGCGTTCTGTTAGACCTGCTGAACGTGACCGCGCATTTGGGGTCTAGAGCGTCAGTAAATACTGGCAGTATTACCGTCGTAAGAAACATGCCAGTGAGGTACATGTATCTCTGTGAAATAGGCATGAAAACTATTCAACCCATTAAGACCGGTACGTCAATTTTCACATCTGCATTTATGAAAGTAACCTTTTTCAGTGTTCTGGTTTTTGCAGGTTTCGATGAATGTTTTAATAAAAAAGCTATGGTTGGGTCAACTGTAGCAGGGGCCTTACGCTTCACGTTCATCAATAGACGTTGAAATGTGAATTTAAGCTTCGTAAAATATAAAACAATCATCAAAATTGCGATACTCAACTCGACAAAAATCTGTGCCACTCGGCGTGAATGGGTTAGGAGTCTATTATGGGCGGTTAAATATTTATTCAAGTTTCATCACAGTACTACTGTGTCAGTCATCATTGCACATGTTCGATTTTACTCCATAGCTTGATCGATGCTTTCCAAATGTAACTTGTTGCTTTCTCTGTGCGAGAATTATACGAAAAAATGAATGCATGCGAATTATTTTATAGAGCAATAAAATTTTGACCATCGACATAACACTCATGAACTGTCGGCAATGATGAATTTTCATTGATTCGAGCTATTCCTCCTGTAGCTTTGTCGCGAGACGTCGGTGCAACACGCAATGTAGGATCCGAAGGTCATTTTCCTGCATGTTATTTTTTCATGGACGTGCTTTCAAAGCGTTTCCTCGATCCTTAACTGCCCCTCATACCTAATTCGACACCCTCAATAGAATTACTCGCAAACGTTATGCTGTTTCTCAAATGAAAATACAGCATACCACTTGAAAATATTGTCTTACTGGTTTTCATTTGTTTTAGATCCAACGTGACATTAATGTGCCTTCACTACCAAATATGTATAATGTGAAATGACGTCAGTGAACCAGAAAAGAGTCTGGGTAGCAAAGAGCTAATAAGTCTGGTGTTGTGACGCACGCACATTTCCTCAACATTTCCAGGTACGAACACGTGTCAGGAATCAGTACAAGGGATTGCTGCCTGCCTGAGATATCGTAGGCGTGCTCCTACTCAACACAAGAGAAGGTTGTCCTGGTAAAATCAAGACGTATGAAATTCTAAAATTTTTTAGTTCTCTTATGACATGAGACTGTGTATACTGGTGCGGTAGTTTCCAAAAGTGGGTATCCGTAAATTTAGTCTGTCAATCGCAAATCGGAAAATTTATGAACTAATTTAAAGTTTCGGATTTGGAGACTTGTATTTTGAATTCAATTTTAACTTTAAATCTATCTAATGTACATTCTATCGGTCAAATAGAAAATATTTTCCAGTTTAGATTAGTTTACAATGCGTACTACTTTCTTTCAATATATCAAAGAAAACTTTTGTTGGTATGGATACCTGTTACAAATATTGGATACTCAATTTTTTTCATAATTTGTGAAGTGTGACATGGATCTGTGATTCATTTTTCACCTAGTTAGAGATATTCGTAATTTTATAGTATTAGTATGAGATCTTTGTTAGTAGTTGTACGATTTTTATTGGAATAGGACATGTTTTTCCTAAGTTTCTCTCTTGGGTTGAATGTATATCAAATGTTATTGTTATTATTTGTCCATGAGCATTAATGCGGTTGTGTTGACTATATTAGTTAATTATAAATGTTTGTCTTTAAAAATTCAGATCCGTTTCAGTGTAAAGTGGAAGCCTGTTGTGTTATTGCTTGATGGTTAAATGAACAAATGTAGCTTGACCTAGGTAAGCCTTCATTTTCTTATCGCGTCTAGATAATGTAAGTTCCAATGCTAAAGGTGTACTAGATTTAATTTATTCTTTTTTGCAATGATTACAGAAAAGTTTATTGCGTAAATTTTTTGTTTTAACTTGGAGCTTCTACGACAATGAAAGCTTAGAAGACACATTAAGCCAAATGAGTGTCGCTCTTATTCTTTGGAAAAAAAACATTTTAATGGAGCGTGCGACAAGACTTAAGGATATAATAAATTACACAAATCCTTCTGTGCCGCAGAAGGTGTGGAGAGTTCTTATTCGCTTGCGAAAATGCTCGCGATTGTAGCATCGTGTTGTTTGTCCATGATGTCTCTTCACGAACTATTTTTTCCTCTTTCTGAAGATTATTTTCAAGAAGAGCAGGCAAGTTCTAATCTTTGTATTGCTCAAAACAGAAACAACGCTATTCAAGGAAATAATAGAGCCATAAAGCCTAAAATAGACTTTCACCATAAAATAAGAGCCCTTTAGCTCGTTGATGTTGTCCTAAGAACATGTGTATTAGCAGCAACGCAGTCTAGTAAGAATTTCAAGCTCCCCAGCTGCGTAAAAGCTTCTGTAAAATTATGCCAAGGTCGTGAGACACACTTCTATGTAATTACATAATTTACAGCACAACCGA
>VOMN01004654.1:0-11654 GCA_014899125.1 Orchestia grillus | reverse complement strand
TGACGGCCGAAACTTTTCCAAGTACATCCAAGTACAAGTACCACTGGGAAAATTAATGATACTGTTAGGAATCGTGTCAGCTTAATAATGAACAAATTGTGGCCCTGACTTGAAATAAAATTAATTTTTTGCAATGGGTTAACCATTGCGAGTTTGTTTCGTACCAAAAACCTAATTCCCAGTATAATGCTAAGCAATGTCGTTTATTGGTATAAGTGTAGCCATTGTGGAGGTACCCTATGTGAGGAGACGACGCGTTATCTCCATACACCCATCGCCGAGCCTGTTGGTGTGTCTGCTCGAACTAACCGACCCAATAATTAACCTGCTTCAGAGCAATATCAAGGATAACTCAGATGTTTATAATCATCCGATACGCTAAGATGATTTCAAAATTTTATCTAAATTTAATGATTATGATCTTAAGTTATCAGAAAGTATTTTAATTCATTACCTTAATCCCAAATTGAACAGCTGTGATTCGTCTGTACCTTAAAATATTTTAAGTGTAGCGTTGAACATCTATATCTTGTACCCATTCCTGTCTCTGGTATAGTCATGTGATAACATATAGAACATATGTTGTGACCATACGAGGCACATGAATAAAAAAGATAAATATACGAGATAAAAAGAATAATATCTCCGTCTTGTGATACACTTATACATTCGATGGCGAGAGGAAAGGAGGGTGAAGCGTCTGCATCGTCGACACAAAGGCCACTAACGAACCCAAAACATCATCTCGAGCCGATGCGACAGCGTCTTTGACCAAACCTCGTCCGAACAGTGAGGAGACTTTCATATGTCATCCACCCTACACTCACCGAAGGTTATACTGTAATTCCTTGCGAATCGGGAGGCTTACTTTGGTATTTATGTAGAAATATTAGTTGAGTAAACATTCTGTTTGTCTATATCTAATTCGGGTACAAACTACGCCTGGTTCTAAAATTTACGTGTCATTACGTTATGTGATTCTATGTTGCTGGTTAGGGTTGGTAGATATACATATGTATACTGATAATCGGCTATCACCTGATTTTTCAGGAATTCTCTTAATTTATTTTTATAACATGTTGTTTAATCGGTCGTTCATTGATAAGATATTATGTCAAGCATTTAATTAATATGAGAATAATCTTAAATCGACCGAATAACGTTCACTGCAATGGTAAGCGTGTTAAAAGGGTCATGGCATACTGTTTTGAGGTATTTTCTTTAAACAAGGTGGCCCCAAAATTATATACACTGCTTTGAATAATTAGTACTCTCTCGTTAACGTAGGTACAAAAAATCTGTTAAGATTTTCCTGTTAAAAAAAACTATGAAGTATCACAGCTACGACCAAACATTTTTTAAATCTGAATAATCCATTCATTTCATGTATATTAACATTTTAAACATAGTAGAAAATCAAATAAACTCTAGATTTTTGGCCATGCGGCCAACGAGTGAACAACGATCCTTCGTCGTAGAAACATTCTTTGAATCACCACACATATTGCAAGTTGTATGAAGGTTTAAACTTTTATTTGATGGACAAACTGTCATCAGGTTGACCGTTTAAAGGAATATTGACAAGTGGGAAGCTCATGGTACTGTCCTGACCAGGAATAAGGGAAATTCTGGTTGACTCAGAACTCTACGAACTGATGAAATTATTCAAATGATCCGATAAAAAATTGAATAAATCCCTCCCCTTTCAACCCGACGTGATGGAACAAACCTGTCTAGATCAACATTCCACAGAATCGTTAGAAAAGGTATGAATTACTATCCTAACAAGTAAAACATTTCTCAAAAAATATTAGAAAATGATTTGGAACGGTGAAATTTCTGTGAATATTTCTTGCAGAAAAATGAAAGAATTGTGGAAGACATCAGTGTGAGTGATGAATTGGCATTTCATCTGAACGGACTATTAAACAGGTAAAATTCAAGAGCATATTCTCTCTTCAAACATCCTCCAGAAATCATTTTCGAAAAAATTTCTGTCGCGAAAAACTTTCTTTGTGGATTGGGGTTACTATACGAGGCCATATTATGGGACCAATTTTCTTTCAAGCTATCATGACTGGGGAAAACAACTTGGATCTCCTCACTGAAGTAATCGTCCCACAACTAAGAGATGCCTACAGGAACAGGTTTAATCGTGTCTCGTGGATGATTCAAGATGGCGCTCCGTGTCATAGAAGAATAATTGTTCAAGATTTCGTTCAAGAAATTTTCAGGAACGCATGATTGCGATTGGTCACGCAATCGAATGGCCACCACGTTTTTTTCGATCTCAAGCCGTGTATCTCTTTTCTTAGGGGCTATTTGAAGAATTTGGTATTCGCAACACCTCCAAGAGCCTTGGAAGATAGAGAGATAAGATTACTCATCACGTTAATGCGCTTAAGGAAAATTCTGAACTTATTAGAATAGTGATGAAGAAAATGAGAAAAAGATGTCAACATTGCTTAAAAAATGGTGGACATTTTTAATGGGTAGAAAATGGTACAAAAATGAAGTGTTTGTTATTTTGCAATTATTTGTATTAGTTATTAATTTCTAACTATGAATGTTTATTTTTACTTGTGAGCCATATTTCCAGATAGGTTTGACCTTTTTTTATTGTACAAGGATTGTTTCTGTTTCTCAGCGCAATGGTCAAATTGGATGATATATTGTGATGCATATTGTGATTTGTGCAACAGCTAAAAGTTGTATCAAAATAAGGTTTGCAGCTGGACTGAATAGGAAATTCGATTCCAAAGAAATTGATACCAATTACTTTTTTTTCACTTACATTAACGAAGGAGTAATAAACATTCAAAACAGGGTATACATTTTTTGCGGCCACCGTGCACATCCCTTTCGTCCCTCGAACGCCCTGAATTCCGTGAATTCGGTAACGAGATTTACAATACTCGAGCGGCTGAAACATAAGAACATAGGTTGTGATGCACCATCTAGTTTACACGCTTCATGAAAGAAGCGCTGTCTAAGTAAAACAATTGGCAAATGAATTCTATCGAACACGACATTGACATCTACTCACTCGTCTAAGTTGAATGAAAGAACGCTCTAATACACCAAAATATGAGTCAAACGAATCAGGAAATTCGAATTAAAGTATTCGACACATTTCAAAACACTGGAATAGGAAGCAGTTAGGAAAGAATAATTAACAGGATTACTCAACTGGCGGTAATGAATCGTTGGATGGACTGTTGGTTCTGCCGTACCCATGGTGGATTTTAGGGTGGTGGATTAACACGTTGACTCCGAAGTGGGTCATATATGGTACACGCGATCATCTAACCTTACCTAATGTAACCAAAGCACTATCATGTATAAATACAAATTTTCGAGCTTTCTTCAAATTTGTGTTCATCAATCGAATAAGCTAGTTCTGATAAGAAAAAAAATAGTAGAGGAGCCAAATTTGTGAAGCCAAAATCCTCCATTTTTAAATTCACAGTAGAGATATTTGTCCGTATGTAATTTTACCTGTGTGGAGAATCGGAGTCAACGTGTTAAGTATGAGCGAACACGCTTCTTCGTACGTCCAACAAAGTCACACGTAAATCGTGGACATGGACTCCTAAAGAATTCGTCACAGTTACTGCTGGGCGTCACATTTAGACGTGAGCGCGGTAAGTGATTCAAGAAATGTGTCCGTGGGAGGCAGTATATCTCACAATGTATTCGGGCGGAGAGTAATGCTTGAAGCCGTCAGGCTGGCCTCATATAGTCTGGCTCGACTGCTTGGGCACGCGGACCATGCTAGGGTTAAATCCGTGACGTGATTATTACGTGTATTGTTACGCATGGCGTACATGAGAGTCCTTAACGACTCCTAAAATCTAAAATCTAGCGCAGTCTGTATCCAAAGTAAAACATCATAAACAGAAAGTTCATTTAACTAACGTTTTGAGGTGATAACACTAAAGACAACCTAGATTTACGAGAAATCAGACGTTAACTCTTGGGCACTTATGGCCGGGGTGAAATGGCATCCGTCGCTCCTTGTCCGAACGAAGAATCGTCGAGAGCGCCGCCACGCGGATTTTAGATAATGTTTAGGCTCGAAAAAGGCCACCGTGAATTTGATGTAGATAGTTTTCTGTCTCCTTCCTCTCGTCGTAGAATATAAATGGTTCTTTCAGGACGAAGATATTATTCTTTTTATCTCGTATATTTTCTCATTTATTAAGTACGCCTTGTGGGGTCACAACATGCGGAGTTGCATAAACCACGCACCTTACTGTGACGAGACCGTCATGATCTTAACCCTAAAATAGCGCCGCTGGGCAGACCAAAGCGCTCCGTGAGAAGGGACTCGATGAGCCTAGCTAGCTACTCTCACCTAGACTCTGACGACACGCGTCTCTGCGTGTGGTCCTGCCCGGCCTGAGGACAAATTCATCTTAATCACTTGCCGCGCATATGTCCAAATGTAGCGCCATGCGATAACATAACTGTATCAGACTCTTAGGAGTCCATGTCCACGATTTACGCGTGACTTTGTTGGACGTACGCAGAAGCGTGTTCGCTCATATTTAATCCACCGCCTAAAATCTACCATTGGCGCATCAGAGCCAACAGTCCATCCAACGATTCATCACCGCCAGTTGATTAATCTTGTTAATCATTTTACGTAACAGCATTCTCTTCCTGCATTCCGCGATGTGTGGGTGCATTAACTCAGATTTGTCTGACTCAAATTTAATGTACTAAAGTGTGATTTTCAACAGTCAGACGAGCAAGTAAATATCACAGGTCAACAACGGAAATGCTTCTGAGACCAGAGTAGCTATTTTCAACTAATTTTAGGTCGCTGGTAATGAATATCATGGTTAAAATAGTTTGCTAGCTCTACTTTTCAAGGTACACCTACGTGCCACAACAGGTTCCAACAGGCATGCGGCAGTGTATTTCTTACTACATTCATAGTGACTCTCTGCTCTTTAGTATTCTTTCAGCAGCCATAAAAGGTGGTAGTGCTATGCAAGTTTACATTTTGAGGTGAAAAGTAGGTGAATTTCCTAGTCAAACACTTTTTAAACGTATAATGAATATTCATTGAGCAAGCTATTGATGTGCATGAGAGGCATTTTTTATAAATTTTATTACTTTGCTGAATGATATAAATACTTCTGCTGATCTGTCATGTTCTGTATTATAATGATAAATTTATGAATAAATTTTTTGTTTATCTTCCAATTGTTTGCTGTTTTCTTTTTTCAGATGCCCTGTACTTGTGTGACAAAGCAGACAACTTCTGCTACATTTGTGGTGGGGTGACCTTTGCATCACAGAAGCGCCGTATAACTGCTCTGGTTAGAAAGGCATATCCCCTGTATTTTGGACGCAAGATTAATGACCAGGATAAGAACTGGACTCCTCACATATGCTGCAACACCTGAGCTACAAACCTTGGCCAATGGTTGAACAGGAAGAGGAAAGGAATGTCTTTTACCGAGCCAGTGACGTGGAGGGAGCGAACAGACCATACCAACAATTGTTAATTCTGCTTGGTAACTCCAGTTCAAAAGGGCTTGTCAAAGAAGAAAAAGGAGACCATTGAATATATCAACACCATGTTCGATCGAATACCCGAGTGAGTTGTACTATTTAGATAGCGCTTCTTTCATTAAACGTGTGAAATTTAACGGTGCGTCAAAACATGTGTTCATATTTTATGGCCGGTCGAGTACTGAAAATCTCGTTACCGAGTTCACAGAGTTCGCGAGACGAAAGAATGTGCATAATAGAAAATACCTCGAATGCAGTGTGTCTTTGCAACTGTGTCTCGCTTACTAATGATGTCATTGTTATTGCTCGTTCGATTTCGAATCATTTTAATCCTTGGTGTAAATTCTTATCAATGAATGCCATATTGAATAATGTCTTATTAGATTTAATAAAAATAGTTTCGTGACAAATCAGGTGGTGGCAGCCTATCATGAATAACTTGATTTCAAATAAAACACGAGTTCGTACGAAACTTAATGCAAACTTGTGTTAGCCAGAAAATTGCAACACGTATTGAATTAACGTAGCATCTCAACATGTACGTAGCATTTACCAGCCCCAACAGGTGGGCTATCACATTGCTGCCAGTGGTCTGGGATAGGACAAAGAACCATCACTATCTCTTGTCTTTTCCAGTGTCTACTGAAAATGAGTAAAGTACTGATAGAAGACCTAAAGCAACAAAAAAAATTATAACTCAAAACAAGTATGTTTTTACCTTTATGTGCAGTAATACCCGTTAAAAGGCGGACTTCGCAATTCGAGCTTCGATGATAAATCCTAAAGAGGTTTGAATAGGTTGTATTTAATGCATCATAAAAGCTCTAAGTATTCACTTTTCTTATAATAACACTCATAATAATGAAAGGTACCTAAAGTATATTCAAATTTACACGTTTCTTATGACTCAACTCACCTGTGTGTTATATTTCCCCTAGCTAATTAGCATCATCCTAGGAAATGTGTTGAATAACAGTAACTATACTGAATTCTCATCTAAAAATGTGCAGAATCGCTCGCTTCCCAACAGTGCTATGAGTTCAATCAGAGTAGGCGCAACTCGATAGCGCGACCTCACGCAGCTAGTGCCGTGCCTGTCAATCTAGCCTAAGAAATCTGTCAGGCAGGTCTGAGATTGTCTAAGATAGCTGTTAGTCTAGCCTAAAACAGCAAAGCCGTAACAGGCACGGGCTCTGTTCAGCCCAAACAGCGACCAAAATATTTTGCACCGATGATTGGAACCTCACTACGCGTCGTTTGTTCGTTCGCAGCACGAACCTGCTGACAATGACTCGAGAGAACCACTATAGGCTCGGATTTTGAGCCAAAAAACACGAAACATGGCGGTGGCCATCTGCATTATTTTTATTTCCAAATAATTATTCTGTTTTTTAGTCATATATTCGCCAAAATGAATAGAAAATACCTGTCCAAGAACAATCTTTAATCAGTGACAAATACTTGGGTAATTTTTGTCAACGACCGTATGAAAAAGAACTCGCTCGCTTTATCGACGTTAGGTTGGTGTGCTGGAATTTGCGAAGGAATAGATTTTATCTTTTTTTGTGTCAGAGGGAGGGCGGGAATTAATGTGGGGTTGTGGCAAGGGTCATTCAACCGTCGCCACATTTCCAATGAGGAATCTTGTAGCAAGAAACTGGTCTCTCGCCGTCCCTCCCTGCTTCTCAGAACAGCGAAACTGTAATAAACCTAAAAGACACATCTAAATCACCCTTTCTTCCTTCCTCTTCCTGCTCTTCACCTCTACTGTCCCTAATATAATCCAAGCAAGGTTCCAAATTATAAAAATATTCCCAAGTCTGGCCATTGGAAGGACCATAAAACACGGAAACTTCCAAAGTTGGGCGCTTGTCAAAAACGGACGAATTTGGATGGTGGCCAGCAACAGCCGCGGCCATTGTTGGTGGGCCGCGGTGGCGGCACAAGAGCGCCCGTAAAGGTGATGGAAGCGCGGCCAATAAAGGTGTCCTAGAAGCTCTGGCCGCTCCGACATATTAATGACGTGATCAATGAGACTCCTTCTTTTTATAGTCCGCCTCCGAGTCCTCTGCAGTCTCAGTTTTGCTTGAAGAGATTTAGAATTTTTCATACGGCAAGGCACAAAGGCACCACAAATACGACTTATAAGCAGAAACAAAACTTGCTTACCTCAACGGGGTGTGCAAATTCCTGAACACTATTGCTTTAAGAGCCTACCTATTAAAGAATGAAATGATTATACTTGAAATACCTATCCAATAAGTTTGACAAGAAAATTGTTCTCTTCGTCGAATAAAATCGGTTCTACATAAGACCTCCACTTAGCCTAATCATTTTACACGTCAATATCCTACGCTGAAGCGCGACATGACAATTTCAAACTTTATACTTTCCAGAAAAGAACTGTAATCTCAAAATTACGGCATCGAAGAGGCAGCAGCAAAAAAAAAATGAAGTGCGACTATCCCACCATCCAGTAGTTGTTTTGCTCATATGTGGATGCAGTGACGCATCTCAATTCAGGTTCTCATCAACACTCCGCTGAATGCAAAGGTAAATACATAATTCACCGAGAACTACATTTATTCGCAGCTTCAGAATTTTTCATCCGAAGGATTACTGAGCAAGTGCGATTAGAAAAGCTAAGAGATAAACGTACATTATTTATTAGCTTGGGTTGCAACACATGGCAAAGTTACAAAATGAAGATTATAGCGAAGAAAATTGATTTTAAAGACATATCTATTAAAAATCGAACGTTTCGACCACTAAGGTCATCATCAATGGGGGCCTAAACAACGCACAAAAATATACATGCATTAACGAAATTAATTTTGCAATCACGTATACAAATATGAACTCTCAAAAACGGACGAACAAGAAAAAAAACAGGAAACAAAGAGACTACACTACTAAGCAGAAGCAATTTTTAGGGGGTATGACGACTGTATGTCGTTGAGATTAGGGTTTAATATACTAATGAACAGGGATTCAAGAATGCGTTAATCAGAGACTGAGTTTACACTGATTAAGATATAAAAATGTGCTTAAGATTCTTTGCACTACATAAATTGCTGAGAAGATGTCCATGGTTCGTCATGTCTAAGCAATGTACATGGCTTCATTTGATATTGAAAATTTATATACTAATGTTCCATTGACCGAGAACATCGACATTAGTTTGCATTATTTATTTAGCGTAAAAAATACTGTGTATAATATGAGTAGACCAGCATTAAAAACCTTTTTGAGCCTTGCAGTGAGGCATCCATTTTTTCTGTTTGATGGCAAGTATTATCAGGAACTAGTAGGATTAGATATATGAATGCCATTAGGGCCAACCTTTGCGAATATTTTCATGTCTCATTACGAACAAAATTGGCTTTCTGATTGTTCTGACCATTTTAAACCTGTGCTTTATCTCAGATATCTCGATGACACTTTTGTTTTATTTCGAGACCAATCTCATGCCAGCTTATTTCTTGATTAACTAAATGCAAAACAGGCTGGTATAAAATTCTCAGTAGAGACCGAAACCAACAATAAATTGTATTTCTTAGATTGTATGGTTGAACGCTCAAGTAATACCTTCTTTTCGTCCGTTTATAGGAAAGGACTTTTATAATTATGGGTTTCAGTTATTCTATTTTTTGTCCGCTACAATTTAAAATTAATTGTATCCAAACCCTACTCTCTCGCGCATAAGAAATTAGTTCTAATTATTTATCATTGCACATGGAGCTCGAATTTCTGAAAAGTTTTTTCAAACAATGGTTACCCACTTCACTTATTTAATTGATGCGTTCGGCAATTTTAGATACAAAATACCAGTCCGATACTTCACAGCCGACTATGGAGAAAATTAAACTTTACGTGTCTCCCTATCATTCATGGGCTATCAGCCAGAAAAACTGAAGGAAGAGTTACGCTCTCTTACTATGAAATATTTTATGAATACCTTCAAATTGTTTAAGGGAACAGTTTCAGGGTCAGTGCTTTATTTTCATTCAAGAATAAACTACCTGTTTCTATGCAATCCTCCATTGTTTATAAATATTGTTGCCCACAGTGTGGGTCTTCGTACGTGAGTTCTACCACGCGTGCGCTAAGATTTAGAGTTTTTGAGCATATTGGCAGGAGTTTCAGAACAATTAATTAACCCGATTAGCAAATCAACCCATTCAGCAGTACGCAACCATTCGGAACAGTGCAAAATTCTTGTTATGCATCAGGATTTCTCAATCTCTTAATAAGCAGTGAAAACTCAGTTTCTGATTTACGTATTCTGGAATCCCTGTTCATTAGTAGGTTAAACGCTAATCTTGACATGCAGTCGTCATACTCCTAAAAATTGCTTCTGCTTAGCAGTGTAGGCTTTTTTTATGTTTCTCGTCCGTTTTTGAGAGTTCATATTTGTCTACTTGATTGTAAAATTAATTTCGTTAATACATTTATATTTTTGTGCGTTGTTTCAGACCCCCGCTGATGACCTTGTACGCGAAGAATTCGATTTTTAAAAAGATATATCTTTTAAGTCAATTGTCTTCTTTATAATCTTCACTTTAAAGAAACGTACATTTCTCACAGAACGACCTCATGGTGCTTAGGTGAAGCAACGTAAGTTATCCATCACAGAGTATCGTTAAATCTTTGCGCGACCTGACTGCCCGTATAGAGCGCCACCAATAGCCAAATGTGGGAAACCGGCTTGCACACGAAGCTGAGTAAGAATTAAGCGAGTGGGAAAAAATATTACTTATTGTACACAGCACGAATAATATACAGAGGAAAAGTAAACGCTTTGGATGCACTCTTAACTAACAGGTGTACATAATGCTTATAAAACTTATCTCAATTTATTCAATACTAAACCGATTTTTTTATCTAAACTTTTTGCATTCGGCGTCCGGAGACCCTCGTTAGTGGTTAGACGACAGAATTTTAGACTTAAGATCATGATTCTTGCATTGGCAGTCGGAGCTTATGACTCTAACTTTGGCTTGAAAAATGATGACGGTCACATTTTCTGCCTGATCGTAACGTCACTTGCTCTGATGTAGACTAGGCTTTTGCTGCAGAAGTTCGAAAATGGTCACGACAGAGACTCGACGGAGAGGCAGCAGGGTTTATTTTTTCCAGCTGGTGTTTTTGATACCTGAAGCTTAATTTGGCATCAAGTGGTCTGTTTATGACGAGGGATATAATTCGGATTTGGTCACGTAAGATGCTGCAATTTTTTATGAGGATATACAGAATAAATATATAATTTTACAATATGCCCTTGAAACGAAGGTAGAAATCTAACGAAATGCATATGCAAGTCAAAATCGAAGTCAAACGTGTTCATTTTAGTTCAAAACATAACAGAAGTCTAAAATCTGTAGTAACACTAACATCACATCTACCAGCATACTGGCACGAATGAAGGAATTTTCATGGACCCTATCGCGACCGGACGAGGAAGTAATTGAAAAAGAAGATATAAATATAAAAGGCCAAAGTAGTTCATTGGACGCAACATTCAAAATTTCACTAGACTGACCAAAACAAAGGCGCCGCCGTTGCCGTCTCTAGAAGCTTCACATCCCGCGCTGCTTGACTTAGGTAAACGAGGCATTCGGATTCTCTCTGAAAACAGCGAGGTTTGGTCGAAATTCACGCGACATGCCCTCACTTCACCATCATGAATATTCGTCCTCAAAATCCGTCTATGTTCGTAGTCTGGTGTTATGTGTGTGTCGACTTATTATTTATATTATTAGGGAATATTTTATACTACCATCAGTTAATTGATCACTTCTATTTCACATTTGAATTGCAGAGTTGCCAGTATGGCGCTCATAGGCCCACTCCCACGCTACCGACGAGACCCAGACTACACACGTCTGTTACAATCCCATATTGCAGGGTACAAAAGGACTAATCAGCAGTCGAGGGGATAGACCCGACGGTCTACCGCGCGTGACAGTGCGCAGCCTTCTTCTACAGCATATATTCAGTGCGGTGCATTCATAGACATCTTCGCATCCTCTGAAGTTGAGTATACGGTATCAATTGAGTACAGTTGAGTATACGGTCGAATTATCGAATTAATTGCGTCTAATCTTCCAGCTCGTTCGCTCTCTGGT